>CM029380.1:24278080-24305580 GCA_017165825.1 Hepsetus odoe
TAGTGAGGATACAAGATTCAAAAAAGAGGAACCTGTCCTCCTCTGATCAACACCGGATAATCAAGAAAGGAAAGAAAGAGAAAGTGAATTTTATAGATTGATAGATCATAAAAATAAAAGCAAACTCCAGAAAATTCGTCCAGAAAATCCCACTGGGATGCACTGGACGTTTGGGTGACTATTGAGAAGATCCTCACAGCTTCAGTTCTAACAGTGCAAAATTTGGACTCTCGGCATTTGTGTATTTGGGACGTTGTGTCTTTTACATTATATTTTTCACAGAATGATACCTTAATGGCACCCAGGGGGGTGGACCGGAACCAATCCTTCCTCCTTTTTTGCTAAAGTGTGAGACACCACATCGTCCCTTCCTTTCTCCGTTAGAAGGTTAGAGTGTCCATCTTCATTCAGCTGGAGGTGATCCGTTCATGTGTTTGTGGTTAGAGGTGACGGCTTGTCGGTTTATTTTTTCTTAAGAAAAGAAGCACACTGAGTTGAACAGGCAGGCGGGCATGCGCGCACACACACACACACACACACACACTCCGTCGGTAGATGTGCTGTTGAGATAAGCAGTATCTTTTCCTCTGGCACACTGTGTTCTTTCTGCCGCTGTTGTTTGACTGTGTCCACAGCAGCAGCTCTTACGCAACCCCAAGCTTTCCAGGTCAAAGTTCAGCAGGGGGACGCTCTGCTGTGGACACCATTTCCCTCCCAACAGCGGTGACGGTGCTGGCACAGGGTTGTTTGTCGTGGACTTTGTGCCAAGAGTATTTTTTTTTTTACAGTGTATCCAAAACATTAACGTCAATAATGAGAACGTGAGCAAGGAGCCGTTGTTTTTGTTTGATGTGCTTCGAAGCTTGTTGGGATTTGGTGGCGCTGATTTGATTTTTGGGACGGATTTAAGGGCCTGTCCTCTGATATGAGAGGATGTTTACACAGGGACAATCCAACACAGTGTTTCAGGGTTTAGTCAATAAAGGTCCAACACAATTAAGGTGCGATGATTAATTGTTTTGATTTCAAAATCACAGATTTGAATTGATTTGATCGCAGTTTCTGAAATGTTTTGAAACGTGGTTTAAATTTAGTATAGGTTCCTTTAGAACATTAGAACATCTCATTTACAAATACCTCCAGAAAAGGTCTCCACGGTAGATCATCCATCTCCATGTCTTCCTGTTCTCTGCTTCTTTTGCGTATAAAAAGATGAACTCTAGTAAATAGAAACTTCATTCAGTTTTCTGTTAAATTTGAAACGGTTGTTGGAGAAAGAATAACCTGTTACGGTCTCCTTAAGAACCTTTTAACTTTTTATTTGCTTTAGTTTACAGAACCTCTTTTTCAAACTTTAAAAAGTTTACTCCAAGAGCCCTTTCCTTCAGCAGTGTAGAATCTTTTGCTTCTTTTGTGTTCTTCTCCTTCCTGCTCATTTTCTCTCTTCTGAGCACAAATGAGGACAGAGCTTTCCCAACTGTAGCCCCAGTGAGGAGAAGAAAAAAAATCACAAAATAAACAAAGAAAACAAACAGACGGAGCTTTCCTAGAGCCCTTCCCAGGTACCACAGCATTCTCACCGGGATCCACTGCAGGATCCAAAGAACCGTCGACGTTCCAGCCACACATGGGAGCGAATACTTTTTCACAAGCAGGAGTGTGGAAGGCGGCCTGCTCAGTAACTCATGACCATAAGCCTTAAAAAAATCCGTTTTCCCCCCAGCAGATGTGCTTCAGTGGCGAGAATTCCCATTCAACCAAACTGGAGTCTCCATTTCCCATTTAAACCCTAAATACAGCTGGGATGTGTTCCAATATTCAAACATTAACACTAAATATCTTATGTTTTCTCCTAAGAAATGAAAAAGGAGGACAGGTCAGGTTTCTTGTGCTGTAACACGTTGATAAAATGACCAGTATGTGTCCCACTGTCATGGTGTGTGTCACTCTGTCCTGACTGGACAGTCCCAAGACAAAGTCCCAGCCTTTGCCAGATGTGCCTCATGTGTATTTATACCTTAGTGAGTCAGGACAGAGCTGTCTGTCACTGTGTGTTTGTCTTTCAATAAAACCTCTGTCTGTGATCCTGACCCTGCATTTACAAACAACCGATCCAAAATATGGACGCAGCGAGTCAGGATCTGGATCTGGTTCACGAGTGCTTTCAAGCGGTCATAGTACAGAAGCTGGGGAGAGGAGACAATGCCGACCTCCAGGAGGTCCAGGCACACTGTACTTTGTCCCTGTGAAACTGCACGTGAAGCAGATCCTGACTCTACATCCATATTTTGGTCAGGTCAGGATCACTGACTGGGATTTTAAGTGTAGAACTGGGGAACCATAATGGTGCGCTGTCGCCTCACAGTGAGAGGTTTGTGGTTCCTCTTTCCGGTCTTTCTGTGTGGAGTGGTTCTCTCTGTATTGGGTTTCTTTCGAGAACTCCAGTTCTGACAACTGGATGTCAGGCATACCTGGATGAGGCATACCTGGACACCAGGACAAAGTCCCAACCTCTTCCAGGTGTGCCTAGTCAGGGTGGGCACCATGATACTCAAATTAACCCTCAACACTAAACAAGATAAAGATGCTGACATGATGATGGATCCCAGGGGACTTTACTCCTACAGATTTTTTGCTATCACCTGGTGGCACGTCTCCAAACCTCCTCCTCTCCTAACTACACTCCTGCCTTTCACTCGTTCATTTCTGCTCCAGTTTTGCAGCAGTTATTTCTAAAACTAGACCAGCGAGGGATTGGACATCCTCTGTTGGCCATTTATTTTCAGTTTCGTTGGTGTTGTCCCCACAGGGCCAAGCACAGACGTCCTTTAAACATCTACGGGGCCCTATGTCCATCAGCTTCACTCACTTTTTGTACCTCAGTGTGTTAATCTCACTGGCATGAGCATCCATGACATGTCCTTACCTCTGCAGAGGCACCGGCTAAACCCTCAGGCGTCATAAGTGGAGTCAGGCCGGTGAGTGGGGCACTTGGCAGCAGCTCAAGGCGTCATGAGTTACTAGATGATGGGCGGAGCCACAGTGTCCTCCAGGGAGAGTTGGGTTGGGATAGTGGAGCACAGCAAGGACTTTTTGTCTTTTTATTGCTGAATTACTATTATTAATAAAAATAATGAACATTATTAGGGGCAGCGGTGGCCTAGTGATTGGAGCGTTGGCCCTGTGATTGGAGGATCGGGGGTTCGAACCCCTTCCCTATAGGTTGCCCTGAGGTACCCTTGAGCAAGGTGCCGTCCCCGTCCCGCTCCTCCCTGCGATGGGCTGGCGACCTGTCCAGGGTGCGTCCCCCGTCCTCGCCCTGTGTGCGCTGGGTTGGACGCCAGCACTCCCCCGCGACCCCGTTTGGGACAAGCGGCAGATAATGGATGGATGGATGAACATTATTAATGTTCACCACCAGGGCAGCAGTGGCCTGGTGGTTGGGGAGTTGCCCCGCATCGGAAGGTTGTGGGTTCGAACCCCTTACAGGTGGGTTGCCCTAAGGTGCCCTTGAGCAAGGTGTCGTCCCTGTCGGTTCGCTCCTCCCTGCAATGGGCTGTCGACCTGTCCAGGGTGTGTCCCCGTCCTTCACCTTGTGTGAGCTGGACTCCAGCACCCCCCATGCGACCCTAATTAGGACAAGCGGCCCAGAAAATGACTGACTGACTAATAAAGCACTTTTCATGCGTTTAGAAGAAGCTCAAAGTGCTTTACATTTTGCAGCAGGTGTTAAAACAGTTGTTGATTGTTGTAATTAACTGCTCACTCACTCATTTGAGCCACTTGTCCTGATTAGGGTCTATCCCAACTTTCATAAAGAGAAAGAGGGGGACACTGCCTGGACAGTCCATCGCAGGGCAGACTCACACACACACACACACACTCAAAAACAAACACACACCTAGAGGACAATTTAGCATCTCCAGTCCACCTCATGTCTTTGCCTCTTCTCCTCTTTGCTGGCAGCTCCATCTTCTCCTCGTCTCTCCTCTGGACATGTCCAAACTAACACGGTCTCGCCTCTCTGGCTTTGTCTCCAAATTGTCCAACCTGAGCTGTCCCTCTAATATACTCAGTCCATCACTCCAAACAAATTACCACACAGTTAATTGCTTTATTTGGAAGTTCATTACAGTGGAGAAATTATTGTCAAAATACAGTAAAAACCTGATGATGCGAAACACTTTAATGAGTGAGTATAAACTCTACTTTCCTCCTACATGCACCTCATCCACTTTCTTACCCCCCTCAACTGCCCCATCCTTTCTGCCTCCTGCTTCATTCCAGCTCACAAACTCTGCAGCCTCATTCTCCAAACACTGGGATCGTTGATTCGCTGCAGTGCTGCGGTGGCGTACGTGCTGGTCATGAATGACACCATTCAGAGCCGGCCTGACCCACTGCCACGGATTCTCGCTTTTATATTCATCCGTCCGCTGTCCTCTTCGCTCCTCTGCACCGCCCTGTCCCCAACCTGTGGTCCCCCTGCATTCCTTTTAGTATGGATCTCCTTTCTTCACCTTACTGATATCAGGGATGCCACCATTAACCGGTAATGGAGTGAGTAACCATGTTTTTACTGAGTAATTGAGTTTGTTTTCTTCTGCCCTTCCGAGCCAAAAAGAAATTCTGAAACCTTTTTTCAGACACTTTTCTAGGTAAAAACAAAAAAGTTGAATTTTTCTAAGATTCACCCCAATCACTGTCCAATTAATTAATTTCCACTTCCTCCAATTCGTTAACGCATTGATGGGAGGGAGGAAGGATCGCCCTACCCACCCAGAGACAGAGAGGACAGTTATACTGAGTGATGGGGGAGAGGGAGGACCACCCTACCCAACCAGAGACAGAGAGGACAGTTATACTGAGTGATGGGGGAGAGGGAGGACCACCCTACCCAACCAGAGACAGAGAGGACAGTTCTACTGAGTGATGGGGGAGAGGGAGGACCACCCTACCCACCCAGAGAGAGAGAGAGGACAGTTATACTGAGTGATGGGGGAGAGGGAGGACCACCCTACCCACCCAGAGACAGAGAGGACAGTTATACTGAGTGATGGGGGAGAGGGAGGACCACCCTTCTCACCCAGAGAGAGAGAGAGAGGACAGTTATACTGAGTGATGGGGGAGAGGAGGTACAAAGTGCCTAAAGATGCAAGGTTCTAGATAAAGGGGCTCCCCCACAATCAGCAGTAAATGAATCACCTGATCATCTGTAATCATCTGCTCCTGGTTCTTTACTGCTTCATGTCTAAAGTTAGATGCTTTGTTCTGTTTGAAGGTTCAGACGTAGAGTACTGTGTGGATTAACCAACACAGAACTATCAAACTGCTCAGGTACAGAGACTGGACTGAAAATGAGAGACAACAACACTGTCCTTCAGGAAGATCTGGAGAACTGCTCAGGTACAGAGACTGGACTGAAAATGATCTGGAGAACTGTCCCTCTAGAAAACACACTAAAAATACAGGTCTTGGAATTTTGGAAGCAAAATATGAAGAAATGAGGGGCTCAAGACTTTTGCTCATTGCTGTATGTAGGTTCTGCTGTCCTAACAGGACATAAAGGTTATCATGAGAAGTCAGCCAATAAGCAGAACCTGACCGGCGACGTGAAGGGTGTTTATTCGTCCTGGAAAGAAGGTGTTGAACTTTGCTCCCTGCGCTCAGACCTGCTTTCTGCGTCCCTTATTTGCCTCAATGGGACGTCCGTCTTTCCGGCTGACGCCGCTGATCAACCATTTAGGAGAAATGGACACATAATTTGAGGCCAGACTGACGTCACACGTCCTTGACGGACTCTGTCCCAGACTGAAGGGCACAGAATCTGCCCTTATTCACCAGATTCGGTTTATTTCCTCTCTGAACGTGGAAAACGTGTCCATGGGTGTCTCACTCTCAAACTGAGGGAGGGAAGGGAAAATTGTGCAACCGTAACGATTCTGAGGCTGCCTCGAGGCATTTCAGTGCGTTCTGCACATTAAAGGGGTCTGGGTTTTAGCTGTCAGTCCTTTTAACCACAATAACATTTTTAATACATGCTTTAGTGATCGTTGATTAAATGAAGGAGTAAGTCATGTTTTCCAAAAGAATTATTAAAGAGTGCAGGCCATTTATATTTACATTCATAAAAGAATGACTCGAATGGAGCAACGTAAAAATGAGAAATTAAAAGCATTTTTATTCATTAAATTAAAGTAGCTTCTCTTTTATTCTGATGATTAATTAAGTGGACGCACTTAAAGTTGTGCTGATTGTGTTACACTGTGTGGGTGTTTGTTACTGTTTAGTTCTTATTAATTAGGTGTTATTGTGTTGAATTGTTATGTTAGTGTGTTGTGTGTAACAGTGTGTGTTTAGTAACATGTTGGTGTGTAGCATGTTATTGTGTTGTGGGTTTAGTGTAGTGTGTAACAGTGTTGTGTGTAATAGTGATGTGTTGGTGTGTAGTGTGTAATAGTGTTATAGTGATGGTGTTGGTGTGTAGTGTGTAACAGTGTTGTGTGTTATAGTGATGGTGTTGGTGTGTAGTGTGTAACAGTGTTGTGTGTAACAGTGTTGTGTGTTATTGTTTTTGTGTTGTGTGGAAGGATTAAAGAAAACCCAAACCGTAAGGTTTATTGTGAGTGTGTGCGTGTGTCGGAGTGTGCGTGTGTCGGAGTGAGTGAGTTTGTTTTTCGGGGGATTCGTTTGGTTCCTTGTTCAAAGTTCTTCTAGACCTCGAGGCCTCGCTGAGGCCGAAGCTTGAACTTTGACCCAGATCTTCTCCGGCGTGGCCCTCGGGAGGGGGATCCAGGCGGCACTGTAATCGGAGCCGCCTGCCGGGAGGGTCCTCACCGCGTTATTTGTGTGGACGAGGAAGTTCTTTATTAGAGGAAGTGTGTGTAGCGGTTGGGTTTTCACAAAGTGTTTCGAGATTTCTTAATTGTCATAGTTTACTATTACGATCACATAACTTACTCCAATTAACAATTAAACAATTCTAAAAGGTTTAAAATAATAGCAGTGATTATAAGATGTAAATCCTTTAAATGACATTCCATGTCGTGGCACAATATTAAACAAACCTGCGTGTGTGTGCATTTGTATGTGTGTGTATGTATGTGTTTATCTTTAGGTTCGTCTTGCCGTCCTAAACAACAGTCCTTCAGTCAAAGTTAAAGACCAGGCACTGCGTCTGTTCTGAACAAATGTTGAATCAGTTCCTCTTGAACGCTCCCAGGATCTTTCAGACAGATTGTGATAAACTACAGGAAGTGTTGGGGAGGACGTGCTCCTTGTTTTGTCCATTTATTGAAGAAGAATTTTCCAGAGTGAAGCGTGCAGGAACTGAAAGAGGGGGTTCTTCATTAATTGCTTGATTTATTGAACGGCGGTTCGGGAGCGTCCCGGTGTGGAGGCCTGGCGAGGAGCCGAACGCAGGAGGCTTTTTTGGGGCCATTATGCAGCCGGACCACTGCTCCTGCCTTGTCCTCTTTTAGCTGTGGGCAGCGTGAAGGCCATGCACTACTTCTGTCCTTATTAAGCTCTCGCTCCAGTTCAGCAGCATGGCGGACACCTCCAGCTGCCTGCCAAGCACTGCTATATATCAGGACTCGGACTGCTGACCCCTTATTTTAGCAAAGCGGTGCTCTGGAGCTGCCCATACCAAAAAAATACTTCTAACAAACTCAGAGTGGAAGAGCAGATGGGGCGGTGCGGGGCTGGAATTTGGACACTGACCGAAATGGCCCTCTCTGTCTTCTTTGAAGGCCGTCAGGGACATTCCCTGCCCAGTCCTCACTGACCTGCCTCGGTTCTTCCAGCAAGTGGAGTCTGTTAGCATGAACTTGTAAACGAAATGGTGGTCATATCGCCCCCTACACTTCCTGTCAGGTATTACAGTCTGTCAGAGAGCAGCACTGTGGGGTTGAATATGGACTAAATACATAAATAGATTATTGGTATTGAAAAAAAGATATTCAAGGTGATCTGATGTGAAGTGATGCATTATAGAGAGATTTTCTGACTCTTTGTTTTTGATGGTGAAGGGGTCATCATGTCGATGTTATAAATAGCTGTTTTATGAGGGGCATAATGCAAAAATTGGGAAAGAAATGTATTCTTCAGGATACTTTGGCCTTTTTGGGCATTACTGTATTATTTTTGAGGAATGTGCAGGATAAAGTGTATAGTCTAGTATTTTAGTGACTGGAGTAAGACTGCGTTGGTTTGGAGTGTCCAGAGGAGAGATGAGGAGTATATCATGAGAAGGATGTTGAGGATGGAGCTGCCAAGAAAGAGGAGAAGAGGAAGGACAAAGACGAGGTTTATGGCTGTGGTGAGAGAGGACAGGCAGGCGGTGAGAGTGAAAGAGGAAGATGCAGAGGATAGGAAGACATGGAGACAGAAACGGGAGCAGCAGATAGAAGAAGAAGTGGTTGGTCTAGACTATCCCCAAAGGTGCGATATGTCGAAAAATGTACCAAAGTCCTCGGGCACCTTGCTATTGTAATCGTCCCGGCCTGTCTGCCAAAATACGTGAATGGAAATGTGGAACCTCCTTCCTGGTGCCATCCGTAACGGCACAGTTCCTCTCACTGAAGTGTCGGAGGCCGTTCTTTCCCATACGAAAGAGTATTAATAACTCCAGACGGGGTCGGGACGTGCAGGCAGTGCCGTTCCCTCGGCCGTGGGACAAGGAAGGGGCCATGTGTTCCACGCGAGTGCTGGACGGAGGTGTGTGTGTGTGTGTGTGTATGTGTGTGTGAGGAAAGCGTGGCTCTGACACCGTGCTGGCATGGAACCGGGAGCCTTCCTGAAGCAAACAGTGCGGCCTTCCCGATTGTTTCCTGCATTTGTGTGGCCGTTTCCTGCCCTGGAGTTATGAATGGTCTCGGGGGGCACCAGGGGAGGCCTGTGTGATTAGTTTAGGGCTGCGATATTTTTACAACTGGCACTGTCGGTGCCTCGGGTGGGCCGAGGGCTTTTCAGGAGTCATTTCTGAGGGTTTGAATGTCCTGTGATGTGTTATTGTCTTTGCACGTCGCATTTTTAACATTTTTTGAAGCTTTTTGTGTTCCTGAACTGACTTTTGGCACCTCCTGAAACTAAAGGCTGTTAAAACTAACTAAACTAAAAGAACAGACCTTTGCTGATCTTAATATCACAGTGCAAAATTACAGTGAGCGAGTAGCCATTTTTTGTACACTGTGCACAAATGTCTTTTTTTTTCCAGACAGCGGAGCAGTTCTCCAGATCTTCCTGAAGGACAGTGTTGTTGTCTCTCATGTTCAGTCCAGTCTCTGTACCTGAGCAGTTTGATAGTTCTGTGTTGGTTAATCCACACAGTGATCTACGTCTGAACCTTCAAGCAGAACAAAGCGTCTAACTTAAGACATGAAGCAGTGAAGAAACTAATGCAGGTGATTCCAGATGATCAGGTGATCGTGATGCTGAACACTGAGTGGGTGGAACCTCATTAGGAACCTTGCAGCCTGGAGCTTCAAAACATTTGATCCTTTTCCAAAGAGAAGACAGATTGACAGGAATAAAATAGTATTTTGGCACCAAGAAGATGATTTTACAGGGAAATATAAAGAAGGAAAGGGTGACTTGCTCAGTCCTGAATGTAAATGTATTTATATGACATCACAAAAACAGTACATTGGAAAAGGGCCAGCTTAGTTTGTGTATGAGAACTGGACGTTAGATCCTGCTAGATCCATGTTTTCCATGATATGAGCTCTTTGTCTGTTTGCATTGTTGCTATTGTTTGTCCCATTTTGCTGTCGTTGTTGTTGTTGTTGTTTACCACATCTGGCCGCCTGGTGTTTTTAGTGTCCTGGCTATGCAGCTGGAGCAGGTCTCTCCCCACAGGGCTGCGAGTGACCTGTGCTGTTCTTCAGTGTTTTTGCCTCCTGGTGAAGACTGCGGAGTGGAAAGTGGGCAGAGTTGGAGCGGATGCTGGTTATAGACTCGCTTTGATCGGCGCATGTGGAGCCTCCACTAAAAAAAGAAGCCAGCTGTGAACAAAGCCACACGGCCGCATCGGCGCTTATAGAGCCGAAGCCTTGAGCGCAGAGCAGTTTAGTGCTCTGCTCTGATTCATCTCAACACCAAGTCCTTTATGAGCCGAATCCGATGGATCAGAGCAGGAAAAGCGCTGAAAGTTCTTTCCTAAACGGAGACTGAAGTTTCTTTAGTCCAACACTGGATTGGAAACCCATAGACACCAGTTAGCACTGAGGTATGAGACCAAAATGAATATTTTTGCCAACACACTTCACTGTAGGCTGGTGATTCTAAGACTACATGGCTTATACTCTTTATGACAAATGACCTGAGCCTACAAAGAAACTTCAGTGAAAGTGACTATTTGTCATTGTGAACAGCACAAAGTGAACTGCAAAGAAAAACTTCCTCTGGGTTTAACCCACACACCGTGCAGCAGTGAGCACCCACACATGTGCCACACATTCCCAGTGCCTGGGAAGGAACCTCAGGGTAACCTACTGGTCCGGGACTCGAACTCATGGACACATGTTGGACTGAACCTTGTAAATGTTGGGGCTTCTTGTGAGTTGTCATGTTGTGTAGGTGTCCTGAAGCCTTGTTCATGTTAGTCAGCAGTAAATTGTTGCCATCTGCTGTAAATGTGCCTCATAAAGTGAATCGGATCCTTTTCTGATCTTGAAAGTGGGAGGAGCTTTTTAAATGGCCCTTAAGGGCAGGTAGGTCATCCTATCAAAGGAAGTCAAATAAATGGAGCTAATTTCTAGCAAAATAAAACATTCTACATGAGACATTTAGTCTTATCAACTTAGTTCCTAATTTTTCTTCAGGAACAGGTTTTGGCCAGAAGGACAATAGTGTTCTGGATACTAAGAGCTGATTGGCTGAAAAGAGCTGACTCATTGACTTTCTGGTAACTGAGAGCTTACTAGCTGGAATTCTGCGTTTTGAGATGTATTTGGCTGATGTTCTCACTACTGAGAGCTGATTGGCTAGCATTCTGGCTGTTCATTGGTTGCGAATTTAGTTGTTCTGTGCTGACTGGTTGAAAATCTAGAGTTTATAATCTAATTGGCTGGCATTTTATATTCTGTTTACTTAATGCTGATTGGTTGGCATTCTTGCTGCTGAGTGCTGATAGCTTAATTAGCTGACATCTTATTGGCTGTTGGCTGAGCAGTTGGTGCTAGAAAGTAAAAAAATGTATTAAAAATTAATTCATTCATTTAAATTCATTAATTAGCAACTTGCATGACAAGCTCCATAGGAACCCATTCATTCTGCACATACACAGCAGCGCCACCTTGAGTCTTGTCTAGTTGTACATTTAAATGAATGTGTTGCTCAGAGATCGCTTTCCAGTTTTTTAGCGTAACATTTTACTGTTCCTCTTCAAAGGGAGCCTTTATTAATTTAAATTAAACTGAATGAGAGTGAAATCCACTGCATTTGCGATGTCACTAAACCCACCTCAGCATGAATGGGCGGGGCTAAATTATAGGTGGATGCACAAAGTGTTTATTTTAATTTAACGGTGAACCAATAATGGATAAGATAAATGTGTTTTTTTAAGGAGGTAAAGTGCAGGGCAGCCAATCAGAGCAGGAGGGAGCTCATTTGCATATATAAGTCTTAAAGGCACAGTAAGAGCCGCATGTTTCATTCTGTGGGATAAAAACGATCGGGTAAACATGAACTGGTGTATAAAACCACGCAAACATCATAAGTGGCCCTTGGGACGGGGAGATAACAAACAGGAAAAATGCAGCGTATGGGCTCTTTAATTAGTGATATTTGTGGAAAGTGTGGTGTTTGGCTGCAGTCTCTCCAGCTGGGTTTCACTGCTGCAGCGAATCGCCCGTCGGCTCAGCAGGTCTGGATTGTGGTTCTTTCTGT
The DNA here is from genome assembly GCA_017165825.1 of Hepsetus odoe. Lineage (NCBI taxonomy): Eukaryota > Metazoa > Chordata > Actinopteri > Characiformes > Hepsetidae > Hepsetus > Hepsetus odoe. Next base: position 24,289,970 of record CM029380.1, read on the forward strand.
CTGAAACTGCTGGCTGCGTGTGTGTGTGTGTGTGTGTGTGTGTGTGTGTGTGTGTGTGTGTGTGTGTGTGTGTGTGTGTGTGTGTGTGCGCACAGCTGTGAGGAGTCACCTTGCAGGATTTTGGTGGGAATTCCCCACTTAAATCAGCCATGTTTGGGGAAGTGGAGCCGTATTCTGCACTGCCCTGTGAGTCAGACTACACAAACACACACACACACACACACACACACACACTCTCAGTCCAATCGCAGCTTCCAGCAGCCTGCCAATTAGCATTTTGGGCCAAGAAAAAGTGTAAGCTTCCCAGCTGCTTGCACTCCAGTCTGGGATAAGAACAGAAACAGGCAATCCTCTTTTAGGGATCTGGAAATATTTTTAGAGTGCCTGACCCGGGGGGCCGTGGGGTTCAGGGTGGGAGTATTTCGGGTCATCATAACTCATAAAAATAACCCCCGTACTGTGATTATCACACCACCGGCTGCTGCTGGATCCCCACAGCCCTGCCTGTTTATGGAGCTGCTCGGATTTGGGACAGCGATGCTCTGGTGATGCAGTGACGTCCCCTCCGCTCGTCCACCGCAGAAACGTGTCAGCGGGGCAGGAGGAAACCCAAACAGCCTTTATTCATATTAAAACCCTGTCGGTTTGTCTGTATTTATGTTTGAAGCGCCCAGCTGTGAGCGTTTCTTCTGAAATAATGTTTAAAATGAAATTGTCCCTCCTTAAAGTCAATTTAAGTCTCATTAGCACACGTTCAACAAGTCGATTTTATGACCGGTGCAATCGCTAAATCATTAAACAGATTATAAATAATAATAAAATAGTGTTTCTTTCCAATTACAGCAAATTGTATGGAGACAATTAACGAGTTAACTAATTCATTGGATGTTCATATCATGCGGCTGTGGCGCTAACCAGTGTGGAACGTGTTCTCATAGAGAGGAAGAACGAAGAAACATAATAATCATGTTATTCTTTACAATAACAGCAAAAATAAGGAGTAAATTAACTTTAGATTTTTATGTAAATGGTCCACCCCCCATCCAACCCCATCCAACCCCATCCACCCCGCATCCACCCCCATCCACCCCGCATCCACCCCCATCCACCCCCAGGGTTCTCCTCCAGTCCACCGGACATGTTTCTCTACACAGATGGAACACAGACTGGGAATCAAACCCACAACCTCCTCTCACTCATTTTGAAGTGAAGGAGCTTTTATTTCGCTTCATGTTGGAGCATCAGTTCGTTTGCCATGAAATATGAAGACAGTGTAAAGACGGCGAGGATCTTTTAATCAACATGTGTTGGTTGTTAAGTATAAACTGGAGTAGCTTTAAAGGATCAATAAATCTCATTCAGTCCAAGTTCCCTTCTGTTATTACCTGGTCTCGTTCTCTTTAGGTCTCTCTCTCTCTCTTTGTCTCTCTCTCTCTTTCTGTCTCTCTCTCTCTTTCTGTTTTCCTGCTCTTGCATGTGATGTGGTATGCAGACAGGCTGGAATTTTTGGGCCTCCAAATGATAGACCAAACTTGTCATCCCTGGCTCATATTACAGGAAAAAGATGGCCGCCGTGTGTGTGTGTGTGTGTGTGTGTGTGTGTGTGTGTGTGTGTGTGTGTGTGTGTGTGTGTGTATGCACATGCACGCATGCATTTGTGCTGTACATAAGGAGGGCTGTGTGTGTGGAATCTGTGAAGTCAGTGTGAATGAAGGTTAATGGGTTCTTGCGTTGTGTGTGTGTGTGTGTGTGTGTGTGTGTGTGTGTGTGTGTGTGTGTGTGCTCTTATAGACCCGTTTATAAAAATGCGAGACTGTGCACAACATACTCATCGCTCTCGGATATACTCTGTGCTCACATTCCACATCTGCTATCTCCATTCTTCTCTTCCCCTAAACCTGCACTCTCTCACCCCTCTCTCACTCGTCTCCCCCACTTTCTCTCCTCCTTTCATCCGCTCGCTCAAAAACACTTTTTTTCTTTTTAACATATTTTCATGGTTTTTGCCCTGGTTTAGTCATTTCACCCACCCATGAGCAAGGACTCCCCACAGTTCCATGATGTGAGAGGACAGTTCTACTGAGTGATGGGGGAGAGGGAGGACCACCCTACACACCCAGAGAGAGAGGACAGTTATACAGAGTGATGGGGGAGAGGGAGGACCACCCTACACACCCAGAGAGAGAGAGAGGACAGTTCTACTGAGTGATGGGGGAGAGGAAGGACCACCCTACACACCCAGAGAGAGAGAGGACAGTTATACAGAGTGATGGGGGAGAGGGAGGACCACCCTACCCACCCAGAGAGAGAGAGAGGACAGTTCTACTGAGTGATGGGGGAGAGGGAGGACCACCCTACCCACCCAGAGAGAGAGAGAGGACAGTTCTTCTGAGTGAGGGGGGAGAGGGAGGACCACCCTACTCACCCAGAGAGAGAGAGAGGACAGTTCTTCTGAGTGAGGGGGGAGAGGGAGGACCGCCCTACACACCCAGAGAGAGAGAGGACAGTTCTACTGAGTGATGGGGGAGAGGGAGGACCGCCCTACACACCCAGAGAGAGAGAGAGAGGACAGTTCTACTGAGTGATGGGGGAGAGGGAGGACCGCCCTACACACCCAGAGAGAGAGAGGACAGTTCTACTGAGTGACAGTACAAATGCAAACAAATGGCAAAAGATTGATCTAAAAGGTGTGTTTTACTGATTTATGTTTTTAATTTCGGCACGGTGGTGCAGTGGGTCGTGCTGTCACCTCACAGCTAGAAGGTCCTGGCTTCAATTTCCAGGTGGGACGATCCGGGTCCTTTCGGTGTGGACATGTTCTCCAGTTTCTTCTCACCTTCCAAAGCGCTGCACATCAGGTGCATTGGAGATGCAAATTTGACCCCCTTTTTCATGAGTTCAAGAACAGTTTGCTAATGTTTCAAATCATGAATGAGCATTCATTAGTCTAATTATTCCTTGAACCGTAATGGGCCTGGTACACACACACACACACACACCTACGCAAATCACTGTTTCTGTGCCATAAATCAGGCCATTTCTGCCAACTGTACACACGGGTCAACAAACGAACGACAAAATGTCCCCGCCAGACTCGGTTCTAGACACAGCTATGTAGGCGTGTTTCTTCCCTGCACATGGTTCGGAAAAAGTGTTGCTGACTCATCGCTGAGGTATCCGCGACTCGTAGATAGCTCAATGGGACGTGCAGAGTATCCGCCCGCTCTGTATTAGCCGCCCACGCCGTTTTTTTACACACTCGCCAAGTCTGCGGGACACGCTGAATTTCGGCCACATGCTCGCCGTGACTGTTGTGTGTAAATCACTGCTGACCGGTATCCACTGCAGGGAGGACATGGACACAGCCTGGAGGTTTGCTGGTGAAGGTTGAATGATGGTGGAGTTTCATTCAAAAGGAACCTTCAGTCTGTTCTTTAGTCTTCTTATTGTTAGATTGGGAGAAAAGGTCATTATTAGAAGTACAAAATGGGAATAAAAACTGATTCAGATTCAGGCTCGTTTCGGATGGAATAACGGACATATGACAGACACCCTGAATCCATATAACTATAGAGGCTGCGTCCTTCAAAAGCTGCTCTGAAGACTCTGAAGATCGCAGTTCTAGATGATTGTTTTTATCTGTTGAAGTGGAGAAAAAGTGGAAAATCTAAAATATGTAAATACAAAATAACAATGTGTCCATTTTTCAAAATTGTAGCTAATTTGCCATTAATATCTGTAAAAGTTGCAACTTTTACATATTTTTTAATTATATTTAACCAAAGTGCTTTGAATTAAAATCATTAAATCATAATAATATATAAAAATAAAAGGCAAACTAGTAAATATAGTGGGGAAGAGACGGGAAGAGAGGGTGGAAAGGAGTAACAGGAATGATCTGTGATAGACGGGTACCAGCGAGATTGAAAAGGAAGGTTTAGAGGATGATAGTGAGACCAGCTATGTTATATGGGTTGGAGACTGATGAAAAGACAGGTGGTGGAGCTGGAGGTGTGAGAGTTAAAGATGCTGAGATCTGTGTCAGGAGAGACGAGGATGGACAGAATTAAGGTATATTAGAAGTAAATTGGAGAGAGGACAGTTATGGATGTGGTGAAAGAGGACATGCAGGGGGTTGGAGTGAAAGAGGAAGATGCAGAGGACTGGAAGACATGCAGATGAGTGATCTGCTGCAGCGACCTCTAAACAGGAAGAGCTGAAAGAAGAAGAAAAATGCATAAACTGCCAGATTAAAAGGGGATACTAAAGGACTGAGGACGACTTGAACAGATTTTCAAATTTGACCTAAAGTCTCTCTTGACCTTATAAAGAATGGAAAATTGTCCCGAAGTCTTGGAGCAGCCACAGAGAAACCCACCTTTACATATTCACAGAGAGCTCAGAAGATCTAAAAACATCTGATTCTTGGATTGAGAGTTAAAACAGAGACTGACCAGGTCAGAGATGTAGTTTGGAGTCATGGAGACCTTTAAAAACAAATAATAAAACATTCAATTCTTCTAAGTTGCCAGGAAACAGAAGCAACACTTCATGAGGCAGGTCATGCAAACAGGGAACCCTGAACTGAGACGCCTCTACTATGAGATTGGTTGTCTGTTTTTTCGGCACACTAGAGGACCTTGCAGAAATCTTATGCCCCTCATTTCTTCATATTTTCCTCCCAAAATCCAGACTTGTTGAGGAACACTTCTCCAGATCTTCCTGAAGGACAAAGTTTTTGTCTCTCGTTTTCAGTACAGTCTCTGTTCCTGAGCAGTTTCAGAGACAGAAGCAGTGTGGGATCATCTCCACAGAGAACAAAAGGCGGCCGACGTCCAAAGAGGAGCTTTGGGATGTCCTTCAAGAAGTCGTGAGAAGTGTTCCTGAAGTCGACAAAGAAAGGAGCTGGTCCAAGAGAGTTCAGGTGTGCTGAAGAATAACGGTGGTTAGAACTCTACAAACTCTTTGAGTTTAGACTGGATTTGCATGTGTGAAACCACTGCACCCACTTGCACACATAAATAGAAATGACTACTTTATTGGTGATCAGCTATGGCTATTGATCCAGATGTTGGGTATCAGTCCTGCTGCTGGTTCAGCTACTGCTGCTGTTTTGGTTTATTTCTTCCCCTCTTCTTGCTTCATGATGGCCTGCTACACTTCTCCTGACACCTTCCCTGTCCTCACGCAGAGAGACCCCAGACGCAACCAGTAATTACGGCCGAGTTCTCTCCATGGCTGACTGGGTTCAGCCGAAACGTTTCCCGAAACCCAGAACAAGGCATTGCTTTTAGGTCGGCGTGAGGAGTGTCGGAGGGAGGCTGACGGCTGAGCAAGGAATCTGGCACAGATCTGGGAAAGGAAGAGGAAATCCAAGGACTTTGTTTTATTTGTGAGCCTCCGTTACCATGGCAGCACACAGAGCGGTCTCGGGTTGGTGCCAGGGAGATTTTACCCGCCGTTTGCACTCGATGTCCAGACAGGGCGAGATGGTGGCCATTGATAGTGACCACGGCCACGTCCAGCCACAAAAACAGCAGCAACAAAACAGTGGGCTGCTGAGATGCCGCCCGCTTCAGGGAAGCATGAACTGGGAGTAGATCCAGTCATGTGACTGAATCACTCAACATCATTCTACCAAAATCCTGAAACTGGACCTGGATTTTTGGGTTATTTAGTTCACTTTAACGGAACATTAACAAGGTACTTTTTGTTAAATTGTCCACAGACACACACGGTTACAGTTGAGGCAGCAGTGGTTTAGTGTTCAGGGGCCAGGAACCAGAATTAGAAGGTTGAGGGTTCGATTCCCAGCCCTGTAGATTGGCCTGAGGTACCCTTGAGCAAGGTACTGTCCCATCACTGCTCACCAGGTGCTGGATATGGGTGCACACAGAGGATGCTTTCCTTGTGGTTCTCTGTGTTCACAAAGACAAATAGTCACTTCCACTTCAGTTTGAGTGGAAGTTCCAACAGGGGAATGAATTACTTGCCTTCTTATTTTATAGTTTTTTTAAACTTCATCTATTAGTGTTCAACCAGAAATTCAGGCGTGTCTTATAAGAACTCCTCTGTACGTGGTGTAACCTAGGAAACGTTTGTGACGTAAACATAGTAATGGGTAGATAGTAAATGTCAGTCAGTCAGTCATTTTCTGCCGCTTGTCCCAAACGGGGTCGCGGGGGGGTGCTGGAGTCCATCCCAGCTCACACAGGGCGAAGGACGGGGGACGCACCCTGGACAGGTCACCAGCCCATCGCAGGGAGGATAGTAAATATGAGAACGAGATTATAAAGTAACCATGGAAAGGTTCTGTAAAGTAAAGAAATAATGAATGTGTTGTAAAGTAACCTTGGGAAAGAGTTGTAAAGTAACTATGAAAATTAGTTGTAAAGTAATCATGAAAATGGACTGGAAAGTAACCATGGAAACTGATTATAATGTTACCATGGAAACGGGTTAGAAAGTAACAATGGAAATCGGTTGTAAAGTAACCATGAAAACAGATTGTAAGGAAACCATGGAAATAGATTGTAATGTAGCCATGGAAACGAGGGATGAACTTTATGGATCATCTCAGGGTGAAATTCTGTCACTTTCCTCCTGGATTTGGAGGAAACCTTTTAATACCTTCGTCCTGTAGATCAGTTTGAAAGTGGTCAAGACAACACGTCTCCTCCGTCCCCAGTAGTGTGTGTTGTTAAAGTATCTTACAGAAAACTTGACTTCCTCCTGGTGCTAATTATTTAAAATCCTTCAAAGCACTGGATTTGTGAGGCTGTCAATCACAAACACACAGCCGTGAGCTACAGCCACTAATTTCCATGTGAATAAAAATATTCAAAGCCCCTGTTGGTTGTTTGCGAATCTTATTATCTCATTAAAGCCCCGCTGCATCCCCCCTCCATCCTCCTTAATCTCTGATCTTCAAGTCCAACTAAAGGGGGTCCCAACTGCACCTGCGCCTCTACCAAACTCCAAATCCTCCCAGTGTTGCTGGAGCAGCAGCTCAGAGCTATTTATTTTGCCCCCCCGATGGGCTGTCCATCTACCCTGCTGTGGAAAAAAAAAAAGCTTCATCCAGGGTTTGTTGTTCCCTCAGTTCTGTATTAAGACTCCCGGTTTCAGTTGGACCTGCTCTAACCAGCCCCCAAAACGAGCCGGGCTGCTCTAATTGGGTGTTTTCATTAAAGCTTTGCCAGACAGCTCCATCTAAAGCTCCACAATGGGCCGTCCCGCCCAGAGCTGATTGGTTTAAGTGGAAAGTGACTGCTGCCAGGCCTGATGGGAGAAACCACTGGCCATTATCGGCACAGAAAAGACCAGCGTTCCTAAATCTGAGACTTTAATACTGCAAGCCCAGGTTTAATGTTCTGAGCTGGTGGAAGTTCAGCTGCACTGATTTTGACAGGGTCGGTTTTGATCGTAATAATATTCAGAATATGCTCCTGTTTAAATACGGTTCTCAGGCCGTTTCCCATTTAAAGCATTTTGTTTGTAGTGTTTTTATTGTAGAAATAGTTCGTCCACTCTCATAAAAAAAAAATTGAAAGATATACATTGATATAAAATAAATAAATAATAATTATGTATGCAATAACTATTATATATACAGTACGCTGTGTTTCTCCAGAGAGCTTTGGCTTGAAGTTTTTCTTACATTAGTTTTTTGCAAAATATGTTTAAAATAAAAACATTTTTAAATATAATTGTTCAGTCAGAGATTGACAGTCCTGATGAAAATCTAAATATAAAAAGAGTTATTTTTTTTTATCTGCGTTCTTTATTGTACATGTATTTTTAATAATGGTTTTGCATCTTAAGCTCAGCTTTATTCATTGTTAATGTAATGGTTTGGGTTATTGTTGTGGTAATGGGGCTGATTTCACTGAACATGGTGTGTGTGTCGCTCTAACGGCCGTGTGGGAGTGTTTCTAACGTTTCTATTGGCAGATGTGTCTGATAACGGTTGAGTTCTGAAAACAGAGGTTGTGAAGCTGAGTTTTCTCTGTGTGTGTGTGTGTGTGTGTGTGTGTGTGTGTGTGTGTGTGTGTGTGTTGGTCTGTCTGAAGTTTCGGGGGCCTGATCTTCACACCTGAGCAGGAAGTGTTTGGTTATGCACATGAGGAACCTTCCTCCATCTGTGCTGCTCCACCAGACTGCTATTTTATTCATTTTGTCTCCTTATCTGGAACCAGGACAGCTCAAACTTTGCCCCTCCAGCCACCAGCTCCTTCTGATTGATCCCAACCCCTGTCCAGTGGAGATATAGTCCTCTCAACATGTCCTGGGTCTTCTCTGTGGTCTCCTCAGGTTGCTTTTGCTCACAACACCTCCTCCGGAAGGTGTCTGATTAGATGCCCAAACCAAATTAACTGGCTCCTATTAATACGGAGCTCCTCCCAGATATCAAAGCTCCTCCCCCTGAGGGTGTGTCCTGGTGTCCTGGGGACAAAATTCATTCTCTCCGTCTCACCGTTCACCCCGTTCAGCTTAAATGACAGTGAAGTTGCATGTCTGCCATCACTGCCACCATCCATCTGTTGTTCTCCCACTCCATTACTCAGCAGATCACTCGTCTCAGAGCAGGAGGTGTTCAGTAAAGTCTGATAGGCTTACTTATGGCGTCCCTGACACTGTCGACTCTCGCTCATTTTATGAGCCGTTTATGCTGATAAGGGTAGTAGGGGGAGCTGGAGTCTTTTTCCTTTGCAACACAGACAAAGGGACAACTCCACACAGAAAGGACCTGGACTGTCCCACCTGGGGATCAAACCCAGGATCTTCTCACTTCTCACTCACATGCCACTGTTGACTTCATCAGCAGTAAACAAATCAGCCGATCATCTGGAAATAATCTGCACCTGTTTCTTCGCTGCTTCATGTCTAAAGTTAGACGCTTTGTTCTGCTTGAAGGTTCAGACGTAGATCACTGTGTGGATTAACCAACACAGAACTATCAAACTGCTCAGGTACAGAGACTGGACTGAACATGAGAGACAACAACACTGTCCTTCAGGAAGATCTGGAGAACTGCTCCTCAATATGAAAAATACAAGAAGGTCTGGGAGTAAAAAGCCTGTACTCTTCTGGGAGTCTGAGTCTGCCAGGCTGATTGTCCTCGGGGCTCTTATTAAACTCCGGTGTGTTGAGTGTTTGTTACAGTCGGCGCTGTGCTGTAACGTGTGATTTACTGAGTGACTGGATGGAGGTGAGCAGTAGGAGTTGTGCTGCCTGCTGTTTGGAGCGGGCCGGCACTCGGCGGGATCAGAGAAAAGGCATGGAAAGTTCCGGCGCTCTCTCTGATCAACAGAGCTCTGAAAGCCTCGCCGACGCTGCAGCGTCTGTATTTTTTGCACCTGCTGCACAACACGGAGCAGCACGCAGCAGACACACAGCCGACCGTTCAGAATTCATTTTACGTTTATTTTTAAGTGAAAGTGAAAACTTGTCATTGTGAAACACAGCACACAGTTAAACAACGAAATGCAGCTGAATTTAACCCACACACACCATGCAGCACTTTTGAAAGTGCCTGGGGAGCAATGAAGGGGACGTTTCCATGCTCAAGGGTACCTCAAGGGTACCTACTTGACTAAAAACCTGCTTGACTCAGGGCAACCTACTGGTCTGGGATCCTGGAGCTGCGGTTTCCTCCCACCGTTCAAAGACCTGCACGTCAGGTGGACTGAAGATGCTAAATTGTCCTCCTAGGTGTGAGTGTGTTTGTCTGCCCTGTGATGGACTGGTGACCAGTCCAGGATGTGTCCTTGCCTTTCGTCCTCCGCCTTATCAGGACAATCTTCAAAGAAAATGAATAAATTTGAAGAACGTCCATTTTCACATTAAACTTGTGACACAAAGTTCAATCTGACTCAGTCAGGGATTAAATTAGGGCTAATCTTAGTCAAGTGAAGAGCCAATTAGGGGCAAATAGAGTCAAGAATAATTTAAGAACGAATCTGAATCGAATTCGTTAAGGGCAGACCCACAATGAGTCAGGCGTCAACTAAAGGCAAATCTGACTAAATCAAGGTGTCCGTTAAGAAGAGGCTTGAGTCAAGTCAACATTGACTTTCAACAAAATTGAAAAGTCTTCATTTAAGGCCTAATCCAAGTTGAGTTAGGAGTCAATTAAGGGCAAGTCCAAAAAGAGTCATGAATAACTTAAGAGCAAATCTGAGTCAAGGCAGTTAGAGGCAGGCCAGAGTTGAGTTTGGCGTCACTTAAAGGCAAATCTGAGTCTGGTGTCAATAAAAAGCAAGCCAGAGGAGAGTCAGGAGTCAGTTGAGGGCAAACCCTAGTTGAGTCACGGGTCACTTTAAGGTAAACATGAGTCAGGTGTCAGTAAATGGCGAGCTGGAGAAGAGTCAGGAGTTAGTTAAGGGCTGAGTAGAAACAGATCAGGAGTCAATTAAAGGCGAGTCCAAATGGAGTCGAGTTAAAGGTTAGTCATTGCCTCGAGTCGAATATTTCAATACCATAAAGAATAATAAAGTCATTTCCTTTGTCTGCCATTTTGGCTTTGAAGATCTTTCCAAGACCGGGCTTTTAGCTGAGATCTTCCTTTAGTTTGAAGTGTTTTTGAAGGGAAAATGACCAGATTTAAACAGTTTTGGGTTTAATGTGTAAAATTATGAAGAACAGATGAGGAACGAGCTTGTCTTCCTTCAAAAGAAGATTAAAACGCTCAAAGTCCAGAAATCTGTGAACATTTTGTCCCACCTTGAAGCGGAAGTGGCAGAGGCACTTGCCCAGCGGCTGCCTACAGTTATCTGGCATGAGTCACTTTCTCCACTGGTTTAACACACACACACACACACACACACACACACACACACACACACACAGAGCCCAAACAGGTGGCATTTTCATTGTTTGACTTTGGGAGTTTTTCCATTAGTGAGTTTTGAGGACTTTTTTCCAGTGAGGGACGAAGGACACGAGGACTGAAGCAGCTGATTGATCCTCCGGTTTCTTTATCCTAAAAAAACATAAAAGAATCAAAATTTATCATCAATCATTTACAGAAGTGGACACGATTGGCAGGAAACGGCAGCGAGGAAGGAAGTCAGTGAAGTCAGAAGCCTGAGGTTCAATGTCTGCATTTTACTTACTGCCGGTTCAGAGTGAATCGATTTGAAAAGAGTTTATCATGAACTGAGTCAAGTGAAGAGTCAATTAAGTCCAAATAGAGTTAAGAATCATCTAAGAATGAATCTGAAGCAAGTCAGTTAAGGGCAGCCCCAAGATAAAGTCAGGTGTCACCTTAATGCAAATCTGACTTGAGTCAGGTATCAGTTAAAGACAAGCCCCAATCAAGTCAGTCCTGAGTCGAGTCATGAGTCATATAAAAACTGACTTGAATCAGGCTTCAGTTAAGGGCTAATCAGAATTCATTTCCAGTAAAAACGACCATCAAGAAGCAGGACTAAATGAGACCTGTTTTTTCTTCTCCTTCTGTCTGCTCCCGTTTAGGAGTCTCCACAGCGGAGTGTCCGTCTCCATGTCTTTCTGTCCTCTGCATTTTCCTCTTTCACATCTGCATGTCCTCTCTCACCACATCCATAAACGTCCTTCTTTGTCCTTCCTCTTCTCCTCTTTCCTGGCAGCTCCATCCTCAGCATCCTTCTCCTGATCTATTCCTCGTCTCTCCTCTGGACACGTCCACACCAATGTGTATTATAAAGTACAGTGGACTACTGTACTGGGGGACAGTGTTCTAGATTTGGGAAGTTTTTAAAAGTACTTCGCAGTCATTTGTGGCATTCATTCTGTTGGAGCGTGCGTGTGTGTGTGTGTGTGTGTGAGAGAGATGCGTTGGGGTTATAGGAGGTGGATAGCTGTGCTATAGAGGACAGTTTACTCAGTGCTGTGTGTGTGTGTGTGTGTGTGTGTGTGTGTGTGTGTGTGCGCAGGCCTGCAGCAGTATGTTAGCTGCACTGCAGATTTGGAGCTGTTTCATATTCTCCACACATCTCTGAGTAAACTGCCCTCTACAGCTCTCACACACACACGCGCGCGCACACACACACACACACACACACACACACACACACACACACACACACACACACACACACAAATGTAAATGGCACTGTCTAGAGTCAGAGTCAGAGACCGCCCTCATGTTTATTTCATTTACAGGCAGAAGGAGCGGTAGAGAAATGAGAAGTTTTAAAACTGGATTTAAACCAAAAGTGAATAAAAGAGAGAAGTCTCTCATGTTCAGTCCAGTCTCTGTACCTGAGCAGTTCTCCAGATCTTCCTGAAGGACAGTGTTGTTGTCTCTCATGTTCAGTCCAGTCTCTGTACCTGAGCAGTTCTCCAGATCTTCCTGAAGGACAGTTTGATAGTTCTGTGTTGGTTAATCCACACAGTGATCTACGTCTGAACCTTCAAGCAGAACAAAGCGTTTAACTTAAGACACGAAGCAGTGAAGAAGCAGGTGTAGATGATTAGGTGATTAGTTTACTGCTAAACGCTGAGTGGTGTGGAACAAGTTTATCTAGAACCTTTAGACACTTTGCAGCCTGGAGCACTAAAACATTCAAAAATCATTTAATCTCAATATGACAAAGATAAGACAGTCTGACAGAAAATACTGTTGTTGCACCAGCAAGGAGAGGCTCGAGATCCTGTGTGTTCTGTAATGAGGGACAGTGCTCCAAAGGGGTTTTAGTGCAGGGTTCTGTGTAGGAACATGTCCAGTTATACTTAATGCCAAAAAGCATTTTCTGAAATGAGGGCTGAAGGTGAACAGGCGCTGACCTGCACTGTTAGACTGAATAAAGGATCAGAGAGAAAGTAAAAATCAATACAACCAGAACATCAACCCTTCTGCTGAAACTTCCCCGACCGGCCCTGCTTGGAGTGATGAACGACAAAAAGATTCTTTCCCCAACACTCCACATATAAGCTTTACATATTTGATTTTTTGCATATTCTATGCAGATTCCATTTTGTATATGTCCCAAATCCATTATCTGCCGCTTGTCCCAAATGGGGTCGCAGGGGAGTGCTGGTGTCCAACCGAGCGCACACAGGGCGAGGACGGGGGACGCACCCTGGACAGGTCGCCAGCCCATCGCAGGGAGATTTTGTATATGTGTATATTTTAATAGATTTGTATATTTTAGAAGTCAGTTTTCTTGTCTGTACAGTTTAGACTATATATGAAACAGTGTTCTCTGATTGGACTGTATATTAAACAGTGTTCTCTGATTGGCCTGTATATTAAATAGTGGTCTCTGATTGGCCTGTATATTAAATAGTGGTCTTTGATTGGACTGTATATTAAACAGTGGTCTCTGATTGGACTGTATATTAAATAGTGGTCTCTGATTGGACTGTATATTAAATAGTGGTCTCTGATTGGCATTTATGCATAACATTGGTCTGAAATTGGCCTATATACAAAACACTGGTCTCTGATTGGCCTATATTCATAATTGTGGTCTCTGATTGGCTGCAGTGCATAATGTTGTTCTGATTGGGCTCTGTTACATTTACATTACATTTACATTTACGGCATTTAGCTGACGCTCTTATCCAGAGCGACTTACATGTCCTAATTACAGGGACAGTCCCCCTGGAGACACTCAGGGTTAAGGGTCTTGCTCAGGGACCCAGTGGTGATAGTGCTAGAGGTGGGATTCGAACCGGGGACCTCTTGATCCAGAGGTCCGTAGGCAAGTACTCTACCACTAGACCACCACCACCCACTAAGAGTGAAGTTCAGAGTGAAGTTGTCTTGATTCACCACTGTGCTCAATGCATGGTCTCTTATTGGCCTCCGTGTGGAATGCTGGTTTCAGATTAGTATTTTATGTTCCTCATATCTAGAATTTATTTTTATTTAAGTAATTCCGGAACACATACATGAATCTTCCAACAGATTTGCTGTAGAAACAAATGCTCATATCTCCATTTTTATCCTTTTTTAAAACACAATGAACAGTAATGTTGGCCTTCGTGTTCTAGATGTCACTTACTGTAGTAGAAGTGTAAGCAGCTTTCGTTACGTTTAACATCACAGTCAGTGACAGATCTTGAACCCAGTGAACTCTACAGCTCTGTAGTCAGTGGTGTATCTAGAACATAATGAAGCTTGCTTTCACTACCCCTCTACAGTCAGCAGCTTATCTAGAACTGACCAAAAACTACAGCTCTACAGCCAGTGACATGTCTAGAACTGATTAAAACCTTACTACAGTACAGATCTACAGTCTGTAGTGTATCTAGAACAGACTGAAACCTGCTTACAATACATGTCTACAGTCTGACTTATCTAGAACTTATTCAAAACCACCTGTACAGGCAGTGACATATCTAGAACTAAAATAGGGCCACCAGTGATGTAATTAGAACTGACTGACACCTGTTTACTCTGCAGGCCAGTCTGACCTATCTAGAACCGAGCTAGAATTGAAAACCTGAGTACCGTACAGGTCTAGAAGAGTTTAAAACGCTTAATGACCTTTAAAAAATATTCAGAAGGTCGAGGATTCAAATTCCAGACCAGTAGGTTGCTCCGAGGTTCCTTTGAGCAAGGTACCGTCACCATCACTGATCCCCGGGTGGACGGCGTGTGGATGCATTTCACTGTGGTTCACAATAATAAGAAGGCGCTTTCATTTCACTTTCACTTCACATGCAGACACACAGGCTGGGACACGGCGGAGTGTGAGTCAGAGCATCGCAACTGGAGTGTGTTGGGCCTCAGACAGGTACACACACTCTCGCAGGTGACTCACCTCAACAGGAAACTGTAATTCAATCACCGTCTTGATGGACCGTTTGTTCCTGGCTAACGAGGTTTCGTTTTATAAGAGACGACTGTCCTGGATGGGATTTGGCCCGAGGCTCGGAGGAGAGGAAGGAGGAAGAGTGTGGGAAACGATGAGCAGGAGAGAAAAACAGAAACATTTCATGAACAAACCGTGTCTCCAGAAGAAACTGTCCTCCCTGTGACGGAAATGCACTCAGATGGCAGGTTTTCCTGTCCAAGGGCACTTCAGACCAGATTTTCCCTGCCTGTCCTGGGGATTGAAACCCAGTCCATTGAAGGAGAGCCGGCATCTGTGTCCTCTTGCCAAGGGACCGTCACTTAGACTGGTGTTGTCCAAAGTGTGGGACAAAAAGATAAGACTCATTTTGAATCTAAAACAAGCCGCTTGACGGAGTTTTTGCACTGAATGCCCTTCACAGCAACTTAGGCTGTCTCTCTCTCTCACGCTCTCTCTCTCTCATTTTCTCTCTCTTTCTTTCTATCACTCTCTGTCTCTCTCATTCACTCTGTTTCTCTCATTCTCTCTCTTTCGTTCTCTCTCTCTTGCGCTCTGTCTCTTTCTTGTCCCCCCCCCCCTTTCTGTCTCTCTCTCTCGATCTCTCTCTGTCCCTCTCTTTCTCTCGCGTGGGTGGGGGGGTATAAGAGCGGTGTGTGGCCTAAAACTTGTTAAAACAAGTTTTAACCAATAAAAACACTAGTTTTAATGGTCAGAGGAAGAGTTTATGACTATTTCCTTAATTTTCCTAAAACCCTCAGATCATTCACAACATTTTGTTGTCCTTTTAATTCTTCTTTTTCTTTCTCCTTCTGCTTTTTGGCA
>CM029380.1:24310580-24520580 GCA_017165825.1 Hepsetus odoe
TGTGAGCAGTGCCCGCAGGCTGTTGGAAATGAGAGCGCCAGCGCTCACGTGGCCTGCGGAACCCTCCTCCACTGGGCACACCTCGTGGGCTGCCGCCAGGTTACCACCTTTAAAGGCTGGCGCTGCGTCTCCTCCGCCTTTTGCCAGAACCTCCACAACCAGTGCAAGCAGAAGAAGGGCGGCGACTGCCAGCAGTATGTCCTCCACAATGGAGCCTGCATCCCAGAATGCCCCTCTGGGTACACCATCGTCGACTCCACGTGAGTAGTCTCAAACACGATTCGGCCTCTGCTCATGAAGCTGAAGTTCTTCTAACTATGATAATCACCATCACCATCATCATCATCATCATCATCATCATCATCATCATACTGTTTCTGGAGCCTTTCACAAACTTTGTTCCAAATGCAGTAACTGGTCTAAACTGATCACCTGCAGCGAAATGGGTTATTCAGAAACAACAGTCAAAAGTATTTTGGGGAATCTTTAACCACCAAGCCCACGGATTGTCCCAGGTGTTTTTTAAAAAAACATACTTTACATTTTCCTTCTCTTGGGTTCGTGGACAGTAAATATGTCATAATTCATTCTTAAAATACAGTTATCTAACTTATGTTACTCACAAGCGATTGGTCTCGCATTTGAATCCTTAAATTAAATTAAATTAAATTAAATAATTAATCAGATCGTTAAAAAGCTGTGTTTGGCAAACTCCACAAGGTGGAGCTGTTAGATTTATTTCAATAAAATTACCAGTTTTTTTTTTTTATTAATTTAAAAAGGGGCTTAATTTTTAATACAAGAGTGAAATCATAAATCAGCACTCTCGTTAGTCTAATTGCTCAATTAGTGTTTAATTACATGGAAACTATTTTTTGTGCTGAATTGATAAAAAATCAACTGCATTCATCATTGGTTACGACTGAAACAGTGACAATAACAACATCCTGTCGTTACATCAGTCCCCCCAGCCCCTCCTGTCATGCCCCCCCACTGTAGAGAGGGGTCTGTGCTGGGAAACCATGTCCCCTGCGGGACAAAGGCGCTCTTTGTTAACACACTGTGAGGTCTAGAGCTGCTTTAAATGTGGGCCTATTACAGAGCACCTCCCGATGCTTTTGTCTGTGTGTGTGTGTGTGTGTGTGTGTGTGTGTGTGTGTGTGTGTGTCTTTAGTGGAATTGGGGTCCTAAAGCAGTTGGATCTCTCTGTTCCAGGGACTCGGAAATTGGCATAATTCGCTTGTTTTTCAGCTTCAACCACCTTTGCCTGGGTTTTGGGTGGCAGTCATTCATTAATAAGTGCTGTTTCTCACACACACACACACACACACACACACACACGCACACACACACTCACACTCATACTCCACCTACTTGCAGCTTTCTCTCCATTTCTTCAGCTGTTCTACTCATTTCTGTTCTGTTAATATGGAGTGAGATTCAGTTCACTTTCAACTGTGAATACTACAGGCGTCCTTCAGAGAGCCACGTCTCTCACTCACACTCTCAGTACACTCCTGTACACCTTTACTTTACGCTCTCAGTACATTCCTGTAACTTTGCTTTACACTCAGTACGTTCCTGTGCTTTTACATACCCCTCTCCAATTACATTCTGTTCTTTACTGCACACTCTCAGTACATTCCTGTACTTTTACTTTACACTCTCAGTACATTCCTGTAATTTTTACTTTACACTCTCAGTACATTCCTGTACTATTTACTTTACACTCTCAGTACATTCCTGTACTTTTTACTTTACACTCTCAGAGGTGTTCCTGTGCCACTTTTAGCGCTACGCTCTCCAGTACATTTCCTGTACTTTTACTTCCCCTCTCAGTACATTCCTGTACTTTTACTTTACACTCTCAGTACATTCCTGTACTTTTTTACCTTTAAAGTGCTTGCTCGATGAATTTAGTCCTCACGCTCTGTGTGTCTGTGTGTCTGTGTTCTAGGCTGAACTGTAGGCCCTGTGCTGGTCTCTGTCCAAAGCTGTGTACTGGAGTGCAGACCATTGACTCGGTCACTGCAGCTCAGGCCCTGCAAGGCTGCACCATCCTCAACGGCAGCCTGGTCGTCAAGATCAGAGGCGGGAGTGAGTCCAGAACTTTACATTTCTAAATGCTGTGATCATTGAGGGCCGTGCCAGTATGCAAATGCGTCAGCTTGACCTGAAGGTCGCTGAGTTTTCCTCTGGTCCTTAGATAACATAGCGGCGGAGCTGGAGGCCAGTCTGGGCGAGCTGGAGGAGATCACCGGCTACCTGACCATCCGCAGGGCCTACGCCCTCGTCTCGCTCTCCTTCCTGCGAAAACTCCGCCTCATCCGTGGGGAGACGCAGGAAGTCGGGTACGAAGCTCCGGATGATGTTATTTACTGTTTTAGATTTCTGATTGAGTTATATTGCCTTAGACTTTTAATCCCTGAGGGTCTGTTTACCTGCTCGGGTCCTTTACCCTTACAAATACCAACACACTGCACTTTAATCTCATATCAGTTACTGAAAAAAAAATGTTAATTAACTAATAATTAAAGATCAATAGTAAGTAATTTAGTATGACATATTAAAGGGATACGGAATAATTCATTCTGGAGATAAAACAATTCATACTGGATAAAAGTAAATAATTCATAGTGTTTAGTGAATATTTCATAAGGCAGACTGTCTAATTCATACTGGATATAACACCCACAGCTCGTAAAGGATACCGTATCATTTATAGTGGATATTTCATTCTGAGAAGAAGAATTTCATTCATTTAGGCTGTTGAATAATTAATAGTGGGTACTAAAAAGGTCAGACTGGAGTTAATGAATATTTAGGTAGATTTAATTATTATTGAATATTGTAATGTGGATTTTTTTGTCTTTTTTTGCCTTTTACAGTAGACACTGAATAATCCATAGATGCTGAAAGATTTATGAGAAATTACTGAATAATTTACAGTAGTTGCTGAATAATTAATAGTGGATACTGAATAATTCATACTGGATCATGCTGAATTTTGACTGACAGTTCTGCGGTTTGAGAGTGAAGAAAGAGAGAATCAGTAAAGGAGGTCATTTGTGTCTCTGTTTTATTGTTCATCTGTTCTGCTTGTTTTAGGAACTACTCCTTTACGCCTGGACAGCAAGTCTCGTCAGCTATTAGGACCTGGTCCAACACCAGCCAGCCATCATGCAGGGGTGCATGTTTGCTTCCACCCAACCCCCAAACTCTGTCTGAAATCCGCCAAGATGGAAGTGACGGGACCAGGGCGACAGACCAAAAAGCGACATTGCCATCGCTGCGAGGGCCAGGCGTCCTGTAAAGCGAGGGGACAGTGCGTAGCGTCAGGGGCGATTGAAGTACGGAGACATTAAACAAAGCTTGAGCGTTGTGTGGCTGAAAATGCATAAAATTAAAATTGCATTAAATTGGATGTATTTATTTTGCAACTGTGACTAAAATCAGCATTTTAATATGTGAAGTATCAGCATCTGTAGAAGTTAGGATGTGCATACACTCACCGTACCTCGCATTACTGCGTGGGAAACCTCGTATCTCCTGCATAACCTTGTATCCGCCTTTGAAAGTATTTCGCATTTTTTTTCCGTCTGCCTTTCAGGACGCTGGTCCAAACGGACTGATTTCTTCTTTTCTTCTCCAGGTGAAAACCGGCTGCTCAACTTCACTCAAATCCACTTTACTAAAAGATCTGGTCGTGGGAGCGTTCTGGCATGATTTCCGAGACCTGCTGGGTTTCATGGTCCTCTATAAAGAAGCGTGAGTTCTGCCTAGTGGCTCAAGGGTTGGAAAGAAGTAGGAGTTCAGGCAATACAAGAATAAAGTTAATGAAGTAAGTGACTATTCTTGCAAGTCGGTGCTGTTAATTGCTATATATGGCATTTATTTATTTATTTATTAATATTAAATTTGATATTACTTACATTCATATATAATAAAACAATATATAACATTATAATCTACATTTTGGCTTACAGTTCATTAACCGTGTGGTTTTTAATGTTAATTTAATGCACTATTTTTGGTTTTAAATACACATTAATAAAAAGGTTCTTGGTTCTTGTGTAATCTAACGGGCTGGGCCGTCTGTAACGGGCTGCAACGCTGCTCTGTCTGTCTCCCCCTGCAGGCCATATAAAAACGTGACCGAGTTTGACGGGCAGGATGCCTGTGGCTCCAACAGCTGGGTGATCGCGGACGTGGAGCCGCCGCCGCGAAACGAGGGGAAGAAGGATCCGGGTTGCATCATCATGCCCCTGAAGCCTTATACGCAGTACGCCATCATGGTCAAAACTCAGTTGTCGTCTCTGGCGAGCACCAGGTCCGCGGGCAAAGCCAGGATCATCGTCCGGCACCCGGCGCCTCCACGTGAGGATTACTGGGCGGGTTTATTAAATCAAGCTCAGCCCAACATAGCGTGGACTGTAGGCCTCATGAAGCAGATCATCCACCCACTCCTTTCTCTTTACTCTCATTAACTTATTTCTCAACATTTAATCATTGAATAAAATGTTTATTCTTCTTCCACAATGGATCATCCATCTCCATGTCTTCCTGTCCTCTGCATCTTCTGCTTTCTCTCCAACTACCTGCATGTCCTCTCTTAGCACATCCATTCACCTCCTCTTTGTCCTTCCTCTTCTCCTCTTTCCTGGCAGCTCCATCCTCAACCTTCTTCTCCTGATATACTCCTCGCCTCTCCTCTGGACACGTCCACACCAGCAGTCTCACTTCTCTCACTTTGTCTCCTGTCCAACCTGAGCTGTGCCTCTAATATCTCGTCCTTAATCCTGTCCATCCTCGTCCTACCCGAAAGGCGTCTCAACATCTTTAACTCCGACACCGCCGCCAATTTTTAATTGATTCCTTATCGATTCCTTTTATTTAAAAGCTCATTGAATGACCTGATAGAAATGACCTTCACTTGCTTTGACGTCACTGTGGAGCTGAACGAGCTTTGAAAGCACTGAGATCGGATCGCACCGGCCGACGGCTGCTCTGCTGAGTCACAGCCCTGATGTTTCTGGAATGCCGTGACGACGCTTCTCTTACCTGCATTTGTTGTTTTTCTCAGAACCATCCGTTCCTTTGGATCCAATCTCCTCATCTAACTCTTCCTCCGAGATCATCCTGAAGTGGAAGCCTCCCAACTTCCCCAACGGCCTCATCACGCACTACCGCGTTGCGTACCAGAAGCAGGAGGAAGACAGTGAGCTCTACAAGTTTGATTACTGTCAGAAAGGTGAGAGCTTTAGGTTGTTTTATGGAAAGAACACAATGAGTCCGAAAGTGTGTGGACACCTTTTCCTCTGAAACCATGAGTATTAATAGATAATAAAGAACATTTAAGTGTAGAAACTGAAAGCTCTGCTAAATAAATAACGTTTAGAAAGTAAGTACTATCCTGTAGTTTCCTGATGGCTGTTCCTCGGAAGTTAGTTCCAGGGTTTTGGTGAATGAAAACTAAAATTTGCATCTCCAGACCTTTTTTTGTTTACATCAGTAAAGCCATGTTTGCTGATCTTAAGGCTCGATTAGGGGTGGAGTCCATCAGCCGTGCAGTGAGGATTCATGCAGTCATGAGAGCGTTTATAATTCAGGTGCTGATGCTGGACAACTCCACTCCAGCTCATCCCAGAGGGGTTCCATCACCCCAGAGTTGAGAGGGGTTCTATTGGGTGTGGTGACCTCAGGCTTGTTCTAGTGGTCATTGCTTTTCTGTGGAGATGCAAGTATTGTAAACACCTGTCTGCAACAGTGTATCTGAACCAGGTTGTCCAAATGATTATTTCAAAGCGACCTCCAGTATTTCTCGCTGCTCGCCAAATCGTCCAACCTGAGCTGATGAGATTTTATTGATTTCTAATTGATTGATTAAATGACCTGATAACGTGCTTCAGAAATGATCTTGACTTGCTTTGATGTCATTATTTGGCTGTATTATCTGAGGTGGTGGTCCAGTGGTAGGGTACTCACCTGTGGACCAGAAGGTTTCTGGTTCAAATCCCACCCCCAGCGCAATGAGAGCTAGTTATAAGTTTCTCCGGTTGCCAATTGGTAAATGGAGAGTCGCTCTGGATTAGGCATGTGCTGTGAATGCCTTAAATGTATTTCTTTGAAAACTCTGAGACGGGATTGTCCTCTGTCCTGCAGGGATGAAGCTCCGTCGGACCCCACCACTACAGCGCGGAGGAGGAGCAGAAGTGGAACCAGACGGATGAGCAGAGTCAGAGTAGCGGCTGCTGCGCCTGCCCCAAAACCAAGGCCCAGCTGAAGAAGGAAAGCGAGGAGATCGAGTTCCGCAAAACATTCGAGAACTACATCCATAGCGGGGTCTTGAACCCAAATGCGGACGGTCTCACTTATTCATTTAAATGGATCAAGCGTTGACTCTGGGATCTGTAATGTAGTGGTTTGAACTGACCGCGCCGGTTGAAACGAAATAGTCTACTGTTTGTTGGTGTAGATTCTTTCATTTACAGCCGCTGTGGTAGTTCTGTCTCACCCTGAGTATCAGACATTGGTACAGATGTCAAATTATTTATTAAATTAATAAATTAGCCCCTTTATTCATTAATTCATATGATATAATACTAAATTATGATAATAAATGTGTATTTATTTATGAATGGTGTCATGTAATAATATTAAATTACAATCATTTTAGATATCATACAATAATATTATCTTAGATTTTTTATTCTATTATTTATTAAAAAATAAATAGCACAGAAGTTTAAAAAACAATTGGGAACTAAAATTTGGTTGTTTATGCTTTTCAGTATCGATACCTTGAAGCTTGATTTCTAGTTGTGCTTTTTCAGGCGTTTTACAAAGAGGCAGGCGTAAGCAGGTTCTGTGAGAGACGACAGGCTGACGACTAATCCCCAGGAACTGATCTTATTCAGCGGCCTGGTCTTGTTGTTGAAACACAGGCTTTTTATTGTAGTTTTGGGGTAAATTTAAAACCCCCTGTTGTTCAGCAGAGGACAGCGCCATCTGCTGGTGGGGTCCTGATTATTAGCAATGAAAGTGGGGTGACTTTGAAGGTCCAACAGCTTTAAACAAAGGTCATCTTCAACTGTTCTGCAACGTCCTGAGCTCACCTGCAGGCCTAGTCTAGAGTTTCTGAACACCTTTAAAAGATTTTTCACACAGTGAAAATACGTGAACATCCTTCATCTTAGGAAATTCATTTTGGTATCATGTATTTGAATATTACTCAAATAAATGTATATATTTCGTTTCTCGTTCGTTTTTTATTGTTTCAATTGAAATTTATAGTCCAAGTTAATAAAAAAAAAGTTCAACAAATGCAAAGATTTACCAGATAAAGATATTTTATCTCAATATTGACCATAAAATTGGGATTTTTGCTATAATTGATCAGCTCTATTGTAAGCTCTATTGTGTTTGCTTTTTGCAGTTTATAGGATGAATTAATTGATAATTAAAGTGAAAGTGACTATTTGTTATTGTGGAACTCAGCACAGTGAACCACAACCAAGTACTTAGTCTTTATTTAGCCCACACACACCATGCAGCAGTGGGCAGCCATATCCAGCACCCGGGGAGCAGTGATTGGGTCAGTACCTTGCTCAAGGGTACCTCAGAACAACTTACCAGTTTGGGATTTGAGCCCATGACCTTCAGACCCTGGGGCTTAGTCTTTAAAGTCTAGGCCACGCTGCCCCAGTGTGTGTATCTGCCTGGGATCGTGTAGGGTGTTTCACCCAGTGGGACAGACTCCAGCACCTCGGGGCTCTGGTTAGAGAATGGATGGATGGATGGATGATAATACCTCTGTCTCTGTCTTTCAGACCCTCCCGTCGCCGCCGATCATTAGGAGTCGCTAACTCCACCCACTCCACAGTCCTGGCCACACCTCCCACTTTCCACAATGTCTCTGACTCAGCTGCTGGGCCCAGAGAGGGAGGGAGAAGAGGAAAGTTCTGTGTGGTCAACCGAGAAGGAGTCCATCGTCATCTCCAACCTTCAACACTTCACCAGCTACCAGATCGAGATCCAGGCCTGTAATCACCCAACTTTCCTCAATCAATGCAGTGTGGCCACCTACGTCAGCGCCCGCACCATGCCCGAGGGTAAGCATCCGCTAGCTTTTCCTTTGGATCACCCGAACCCGATTATGGCAAAACAGCCTCTGCCGCTCTCAGTCCACATCCCTGTTTGTTGGATTTACCATGAGTTCAGATACAGATTATGAGCATCTAAAGCTGGAAACAACCCGACAATGCCCTGCACAATTTCTGGATACTTTTTTAGGTTTTTTTTGTTGTTTTTAGCTGTTATCAAATCTTTCTCTTTTATTCATTCGTCTGTAGATAAAGCAGATGATATCTTGGGCCCAGTGACTCATGAGATCCTCTCTGAAGAGCCGGAGTTTGTGTATATTAAGCTGGCAGGAGCCAAAAGCGCCGAACGGCATGATCATCCTGTACGAGGTCAACTACCACCGGGTCTCTGATAATGAGGTGAGTTATTAGGTGAACCTGCATTTTCTGAAGAGCAAAGATACAAGGTTCTAGATAAAGGGGTACCACCCGTTAGACGCTTAGAAGGTTCAGGCGTAGATCACTGTGTGGATTAACCAACACAGAACTATCAAACTGCTCAGGTACAGAGACTGGACTGAAAATGAGAACAACAACACTGTCCTTCAGGAAGATCTGGAGAACTTCTAAGATCTTTCTCTGCAGAAAGTGCTTATCAAAAAAATGTGCTTGATAAAGCAGCAAAATGATCGAAACTGGATTACAGAGTAGACATTAGCAGGGCTATAAGGGGAGCAGATTTAGTGCCTGCAGTTTAGTCCTAACATAAAATAAGGTCCTTTATTTCCATTTGGCTGTTTAATGACAGATTAAGGCCTTTTTAAGTTAGCAGGGTGCAGGTAAAGTAGTGCTGTTGCTATGGCAACATTGTGAGCCTTCCCCCACTAAACAGCTTTGCCATGAAGTTAATGCTGGCTCATTTATTTCATTTGATCGCCTGTTTAGTGAGAATACCATCATACAATATCTCTCTCCCTCTCGCTCTCTCGCTCTCTCTCGCTCTCTCTCTAAGCTCTCTCGCTCTCTAAACTCTCTCTCTCCCACTCTCTCTCTGCTCTCTACAAACTCTCTCTCTGCTCTCGCTCTCTCTCTCTCTCTCTCTCTCAGGAACTGCATCACTGTGTATCCAGGCACAGCTGTAGAAAACTGGGGCTGCAAATTAAGAGTGGGCCACGGAGTACAAATCCGAATCAATGACCAGCTGGCAGGAAACGGCTCCTGGACAGAACCAATGTACTTCTTCATGCCGGACAGTAAGATTCAGCTCTTCTTTTCTGTTTTTTGTTCAGGTACAGAGACTGGACTGAAATTGAGAGACAAAAACACTGTCCTGCAGGAAGATCTGGAGAACTGTTCTTGGACATTAAAAATACAGAAGTCTGAGCTTCAGGAGCAAAATATAAAGATCACATGGCAGGAAGTTCAGTTTACTGTTAATTTAATTTAAAGGGACAAAGAACCTTTTAATGTCCATTAGTAGGTGAGCAGGTGTCTAATTTCTGTCTATCTGATCTGTGACCCTCAGATTACATGAACATGAAGATCATCATATTTACATTATCTTCATGTTCATCCTGCTGCTTTCTTTCGGAGTTTAGCCTTCACCAACTTTCCAGGAAGAGGTGGAGTATTTCACTGTTCACCTTCACAAACCTCACTACAGCACCTCACTCACTCACTCTCTCTCTCTCTCTCTCTCTCTCTCTCTCTCTCTCTCCTCTCTCTCTCTCTCTCTCTCTCTCTCTCTCTCTCTCTCTCTCTCTCTCTCTCTCTCTTCTCAGGCAAACTGAAGGACCCACTGGACCCCTAGTCGCCTCCTCCAATCCGGAGTACATCAGAGCTAACGATGGTAAACATGATCTTTATCACACCTGATGTTCATAGCTGTCCACAAGTATCTGGCTACCTGGAAATGGTTTATCTGGACACTATGAGGACACTATGAAAAATAACACCAAAATAAACACAAAAGCCGATGTATCCTTTTGAAAAGTTTCACTGTTTCAGATAAATGCTAAGATGCACAGCTTTAAATAGAAATCTAATCAAAATATAATAGAAATCTAAAATATAGAGCAGCTCTATAGCGGCTTGTCTTTGCGTCCTGTCCTGCAGTGTATGTCCCAGACGACTGGGAGGTGGCCCGGGAGAAGATCACGGTGCTGCGGGAGTTGGGCCAGGGCTCTTTCGGGATGGTGTACGAGGGCATCGCCAAGGACATCGTGAAGAAATGAGATGCCAGACACCAGTGGCCGTGAAGACGGTGAACGAATCGGCTAGTCTGAGGGAGCGAATAGAGTTTCTTAGTGAAGCTTCAGTCATGAAGGCGTTCAGCTGCCACCATGTGGTGAGTTCAGGCCATTACAATCAGCACAACAGATCTGATCGAATACAGTTCTGTTTTAAAGTTGAATTAAACTGACTGGCAAAAAGTTTGTCCAGTAGCACAAAACAGCACCAGAATACACTCGAATAAAATCAGTTTGGTAAAAAGTAATAAAAATGATCTGTTTTAAGAGGTTTAGTTCTGATTTCTCTAGGTGTTAAGTCACACAGTAAACTGTTCACCTCCATCAGCAGCTCCATTCTGAACTTCATGAAGCATCGATTCACCAACTCAGGAGTAGATCAGAAAGAGACGGAGAAACATTAAATCACTACTTACTGTATATGTGGGGCAGCGGTGGTCTGGTGTTTGAGTATTATTTGGGATGGAAGGTCATGGGGTGCAAATCGGGCGATGAAGTTGCCATGAGTTACCCTTGATCAAGGTACCATCCCCATCACTGCTCCCTGGGTGTTGGATATGGCTGCCCCTTGCTGGAAAGGGTATGTGGGTGCAATACAGAGGATGCGAGTCATTGTTTCAATGAGTGTTCACAATGACAAATAGTCACTTTCACTTTCACCCTAAATGTGTATCTATATACCTTGGTGTTTTACATTGTTTTTCTAAGGTAAAATCAGTGCTCCACAGCCAAATAAAATCTTTTTTAAATTTTTATTGACTAATCCTGTCTAACAAGAACATGTTGGGCTTAAACGTGTAAACATGCTGCCTTATTTTGTTGGTGAACACCACATCGCCCCCTGTGGTTCCTGTCATTTATTACTGTCTGTCAGCAGGATAGAAGACAGGAAATGACATGACGAGAATAAAAGGCTGTCTGGCGGTCAATTAACCTTTTCCGTTATTGAGGTTAATTGAAGGGGTTTAGTGTCAGGACCGGGTCGACGCCGGTGTCTGATGTGGTTTTGTGTGATTGTGTTTTTAGGTGCGTTTGCTGGGGGTGGTCTCCAAGGGGCAGCCCACGCTGGTCGTCATGGAGCTGATGACACATGGAGATCTAAAGAGCTACCTGCGCTCCCTCAGACCTGACGCCGAGGTGAACACACACACACTTTTTTTTAAAACACTTGTTAAGCATCATTTATGAATTATTGAGTAACTAATATGAATGAATCAGTATCCACTATCAGTTATTCAAAACTAATATGAATTAATTCACTAATCAATATGAATTATTCAGTATCTAATACAAATGAACATACATGAACTAACATACATGGATCATTAACTAATATGAATGAATCAGTATCCATTATGAATGATTCAATAACTAATATGAATCATTCAGTTATCTTCTTCTTCTTTTTCTTTCGGTCGCCACAGCAGATCAACTGTCTCCATTTCGTGAATCATTCAGTTATCAGTATGAAGTGTTCAGTATCTAAATGAATGAGTATGAATCATTCAGCATCTAATATGAATTGTTCAGTATCCACACTGAATGAATCAGTAATTACTGTGATTTATGGACTGCAAATGATTCAGTAATTGTTCAGCAGTATTTCAGGGCCTCAAATTAAAACCCCTGACGCCATGAACACTGTCCCAGTCAGACAGCGCTGTGGTCCTGACCGTTCTGACTCTGTGACTCTCAGAATAACCCCGGCCGGCCGCCGCCCACGCTCACAGAGATGATCCAGATGTCGGCGGAGATCGCCGATGGCATGGCCTACCTCAACGCTAAGAAGTTTGTGCACAGAGACCTTGCTGCTCGAAACTGCATGGTGGCTGAAGACCTCACTGTCAAGATTGGAGGTAAAAGCAGAGACAGACAGACAGAGTCAGAGTCAGAGTCTTTACCTTTTTCTTTTTCACTTTAATGCTAAAGTCACTGTAATATTGTCACGGGTCACTTTAGTGCTTGTCTTCTAGTATAATTATTGGCTACTGATATTTAAATTTCCCTCAGGATCAATAAAGTGTCTGTCTGTTTATCTATCTATCTATCTCTCTCTCTCTCTCTCTCCTCTCTCTCTCTCTCTCTCTCTCTCTCTCTCTCTCTCTCTCTCTCTCAATCCCAGCAGTCACATCTACCTGTATATTTGAGACAGCGCTGCACTGTACTAGTGTCCCCTAGTGGTGGGGCGGCTCAGAGCGCTGTAATGCAGCTTTGACATTATAAACCATTAGACTGAAATCAAAAGCCTGCACGCTCCATTGTTTCCCTTCAGCGAAAGTCTGATTGACGTGTTGTTTCCTTTGATGTCACATTAAATCATATGACTTTTTTCATGTAGACTGTAAAAGACCTCCGGGAGACAGAGTGTCCTCAGCTGCTCTTATTTTTCTGCAGATTTCGGTATGACGCGGGACATTTACGAGACGGATTATTATCGGAAAGGAGGGAAGGGATTGCTGCCGGTGCGCTGGATGGACCCGGAGTCTCTGAAAGACGGAGTTTTCACTGCACACTCAGACTGCTGGTGGGTTTCCAGCTGTTGTGTGTGTGTGTGTGTGTGTGTGCGCGTGGGTGTGGGTGTGTGGGTGTGGCTGTGTGTGTGTGTGTGTGCGTGTGTGTGGGTGTGGCTGTGTGTGGGTGTGTGAGTGTGTGTGCAGTTTTTACACCATGTGCCTCTTTAGTTCCTGCACAGATGCTTGTTTTTTATTCTCAGCACTTTTCATGCTGCATCAGTTTTACACTTTTCAGTTTTTTATTTAGTTGTTTTTGGCTTTTTTCTCATTAATGGCTTAATGTTCACTTTTTACATTTGTTCTGCTTGTGAGCTTGTTATCAGGACTGAAATGATGAGAGAATATATTATTATTGTTATTATTATTGTTATTATTATTGGAATTAGTAGTGTTATTATTGGTATAACAATATATAATTGCCAAAAATGTGTTGTTTTCCTTACAAATTCAACTTTTCTGGATAAACTAAATAAATCATCATCATAACAATGTAATAAAGTATAATATTAAAATAATAATCTGTTAATATTGTGTTGTTTTCAACACAACTTCAACTTTTTAAGAGAAACTAAAGGGCAGCAGTGTTTAGAGACTTGGCTCCTGGATCGGAAGATCATGGGTTTGAATCCTTTACCTGTAGGTTGTCCTGAGGTACCCTTGAGCAAGGTACCATCCCTGTCACTGCTCCCTGGGATCTTTCAGTAGCTGCCCCCTGCTGCACGTGTGTGAGTGTATGGGTGTGATTTCGTTGTGGTTCACTCTGTGCTGGTCTGTGTACTCCCAATGACAAGAATCGTCATTTTCACTTCACTTTCACTTAATTGAAAGTGGAACATCCCCACATACCTAGTAATGTGTGTGTGTGTGTGTGTGTGTGTGTGTGTGTTTTACAGGTCGTTCGGTGTGGTTCTGTGGGAGATCAGCACGTTAGCGGAGCAGCCCTATCAGGGTTTGTCCAACGAGCAGGTTCTGAAGTTCGTGATGGACGGAGGATTTCTGGACCGTCCGGAGAGCTGCGCCGAGAGGATGTGAGTTTCATCTTTAATAAAATTCGATTAAACCCTTTAAAGAAGTTCAGAAGCGCTTCAATAAATGTTTCTTAATAATAAAAGCAATTCGATCACTAATGCATTCTTTTCTGTTGTTGTTTTTGATTATTGACCCTTTTTATTGGTCTTATGGAGAAATTTCTCAGTTACTGAGAAATAAGCCGTTTAAAATAACAACTAACTACTAAATGGCTGATTAAACTCTTATTTAAAAAGACGTCTGCAGTCGTGATCCTGCAATAAATACCTTTGTTTTTTACACATGAACAAATTCAAAGAAGTCTTACAGTTCATCCAATCACATCTAATGTGTACAAATACATTTATTGAATTTTTATTTATCTATTTCTCTAAAAAAGGTTGTGGGACTGCAATGCACCCAACCTCTTTCTGCTTCAGTGTCATAGATAGATAGATAGATAGATAGACAGATAGATAGATAGATAGATGGATAGATAGATAAAAGGCCCTTTATTGGCACTTTTGAAGTTTCCGTTTCTTGTTTTCTGATAAATAAATTGTTTAAATCCACTAGAATATACAACCCCCTTATATGCATCTATATAATTAATTTATTTCTGTCTCTCTCTCTCTCTCTCTCTCTCTCGCTGCCTTTCAGGCACAACCTGATGCAGATGTGTTGGCAGTACAACCCGAAGATGCGTCCCACCTTTAACGAAATCATCGAGATGCTGAAGGACGACCTGCATCCGTCCTTCCAGGAGGTTTCCTTCTTCTACAGCGAGGAGAACAAGCCTCCAGAGAGCGAGGAGTTTGACATGGACTTCGAGAACATGGAGAGCATCCCTCTGGACCCGTCGTCCTACTCGCAGAGAGAGGAGGGCTTCGGCCGGGACAGCGGCCCCAGCGTGGGCCTGAGGGGCAGCTACGAGGAGCATGTGCCCTACACACACATGAACGGGGGCAAGAAAAACGGCCGAATCCTTTCGTTACCCCGATCCAGCCCATCCTAACGGCTCCTCACCCCTTTCTGTTTCACTTTCAGTTTTTTTGCTCTCGTTTTTTAATCATGTTGTTTTGCGGAGGCCCTTAAAAACACAGATCTCAGGTGCAGTTTTTCTGACTCCTTTCCTGCTGCCCTGGCGTGGTGAACATGGATGCATCTCGCCATCGTCCGTATCACCACTGGCTCACCGTCTTCTTTCTCTTTTGCCAAGTTTTCCTGGTCGGAGAAGGAAAAAAACTGTGAAAACGAACCTCTAATAACCAGAAAAGCTGCTTCTGCTTCCCTCCTTAAATGCTCCTTCTTCGCCTCTTTATTTTTTTACAGTGATTTTCTTTTTTCTTCTCAGATTGTGGCCTTTTTTATGAGCGGCCCATAAACACGCTCGGATCCGACGGCCAAGAGGGACGCCACGAACTCGTCTGAGAACAAACGTCCTTTTTATCGCGCCGAATCGTTTCGCCTGCCGGCGTTCAGAGAATGAGTTTTAATTTATTTGCTTGTTTTGTTTGTTTTTTTCTCTCCCGTCTCTCTCAGCTTTCACCTGTATCCATTTTTTTTTTTTTTTTTTTTGTATTAAATGACTGAAGGATATTTAAACAGTTACGGATTGGACAAAGGTGTTCCTCAGACTGACCAAAAGCTGCTGCTTTGATATATAGTGGGTATAAATATATAATATATATCATACATAGAATATTGATGCGTGTCAATATTTTATATAGAATACGCAGACATTGAAATTTGTGTACATATTTTTTTGTACCTTCTATCAGATATCACTTTCTTTTAGCGTCATTTTTTCACCCTCAAGAAACTACACACAAAATACCTTTCATTAATTAACAATGTGATCTACAGGGGGCGCTATTTTGGGGTGTGTTGGCAGGAGAGGTCGAAAAAAGAGCTTGTATTTTTAACGAAAACCACCTTTTTTGCTCCTTTTTTTTGTTTGCGTTTGATTTGTGTAGGAAGGGCAGTTTGTACCTCCAGGTCGTGGCGGTTAAGTGTGTTTGACTGAATTATGATTGTGTTTGTGGGACGGATGGAGAAGATGATTTTATTTCACTTCTTAACCCTTGGCTCGTCCATTTATCCCTGTCCAGGGTGTCTGTCTCCATCGTGAGAACCGGGATAAGATCCAAACCCCATTACAGGCTCGGACGGGATCTCTTTTTGGCGGATTCGGATTCTGGTCTAGTATTTTGTGGCAGTTATCAGGCAGTTCAGTGATTAAAACTCATGGACTGGATTCGGTGTGAATAGTCAGTTTTGGGGGGGTTTGGAGGGTCTTGTTGTTCTGATTGGGTCGGCTCTGCTCTGATGGGACAGTTAACATCTTTAACTACATATATATAAAATTTGAATGAATAAATGCCCGTTTGGTAAAAAAACCCAACGATGGGACTTGGACCTGCGACCTCTTGGTCCATAGCCGAGTATCTGACCACTGGACCCTCCGTATTGTCTTCAGAAATCTCGTGTCGGTGGAAAACTGCCTGTGGCAGTTTGCATTATTTCTAGTGGCGCTCACGTTTTTTTTCTGGCCTCTGGGTCAAATGCTATGAGGTGAACTTTGACCTGAGACTCAGTAGCGCGACACCGGTAGCGCTTCTCCTTTAACAAACACGCTAGATATACAGTTCAGACGGGAGACCCTTTTCTTTTCTTAGTAAAACTGTTGTAAACCATTTCCTTTTCCAGTAGATGGTCAAACTGTAAACTTTACAGTTAAACTAAATTAACTGTCTCCACCGGCCTTGCAGGACTAATCTTAGGATCTTTTTTTTTTTTTTTTTTTTGTGACAACCCTTGTCATTGCGAGGTCACGGCACAGCACACATGAACCACAACGAAATTGGACCTCTGCATTTAACCCATGCACACTCAAACCCGTGCAGCAGTGGGCAGCTATTGAAAGCGCCCGGGGAGCAGTGATGGGGACGGTACCTTGCTCAAGGGTACCTCAGGGCAACCTATTGGGAAGGGGTTTGAACCCCCGATCATGCGGCTAACGCCCTAACCGCTAGGCCACCGCTGCCCCTATTTCATTATATTTCATTATATTTCATTATCTTCATTATCATTATCTGATATAATTAAGTTCACTTTTCTAAAGTAGATGTGCTGAGCAACCTAAGCCCCTCATTTCTGTCTGTTCTGTGTGAAAGTGAGACAGTAGTTCAGTGATCTGTGTACAAAGACACGTAACTCCAGTCTAAACACAAAGAGAGTTTCATTCTAACCAGCTTTAAAGTCAGTATTCACCACTGCCGCCGTTATTCTTCAGCACAGCCTCAACTCTCTTAGACCAGCTCCTTTCTTTCAGTCGTCTTCGGGAACACTTCTCCAGGCTTCTTGACGGACGTCCCAAAGCTCTTCTTTGGACGACCTGCGTTTTGTCTTTCCGTTCTCTGTGGAGAGGATCTCACACTGCTTCTGAAACCGCTCAGATCGAGACTGGACTGAAAATGAGAGACAACAACACTGTCCTTCAGGAAGATCTGGAGAAGTGTCCCTCAACATTAAAAATATGAGAAAGTATGAGTAAGGATCTTTGGAAACAAAATATGAAAAAATGAGGGCCTCAAGACTTTTGCACAGCACTGTAGAATCTGTTATTTCAGTGCCAAAATGTTTTCCTGTATCGCAGTAATATCAAAAATCATATCATATCAGAATGATAACTGTCCCATTCCAGAGGGGTGAGGGGTTAATGGGACGGTGTAGCTCCATCACTTGCAGACACTCCACTGAACTTCCTCCAGAGCCGAACTGAACCCTGGATCGTGTTCAGTAACGTATTAAGAAATGACTCTTGGTGCCACGTGACTGGTGTGAAGTTGTCGTCCATTGGTCAGATTTAGGGAGTGTGGTGGTCCTTGGATGAAGCTCTGGATGTCCTTCCACACCGGACAGCTTTCGTTTTTGGCTTTAAAGTAAAGATGCAGTGATTTTGTGCACAGATCTTTACATTTTTTGAAAATTTTTCTATAATAAAAAAAAATGGACTCCTACCTGCATTAGGGAAGAAGTGCACTGTGCAATTTCAAAGCAGGAAATGGAGATTTTTACACTGAATCAGCACTTTTGTTGGATTTTCTATCAAATTTACTGCCAGAATTATTGAGCAACTGAAGAGGAGACCCTGAGCTCCGTGGCTAAACAGGAGTTTGTGGGGTTTTTTAGGTGATCTACATGATCGAACTGTAAACTTTATATTAGAACTTTGAAATTTACTGTAAAGATTGTTGGTGCATTTTTTTCCTGGGCGTAATTTGCAGCATTTATTTCTGTGAGCCTGAAAATGTAAGAAAATCCTTCTTTCATGGTGTAAACATGTAAAATATCAGTTGAATCTAAACATCTGGCCAATCCAGATGTTAGATTTTCATCCAAGCGTCCTCAAATACAGGTCTGGTTCCGATATCGTCCTGCATCCCTGCTTTAAAGCCGGATTCGCTCCAGCGCGTGTGTTTGGCACCTTTTCCTTCAGCCTGAGACGAGCAGAGGAACGTGTGTGTTTTCCGTCAGCGTTTAGGTGAAAGTGGAAATGTGTGACATGTCGAAGAACGAGCGAAGGCGAATACTTTTGAAGCAGCAGACGGGTAGAAAATGCCAGCTGGGTTAAAAATCGAATCTTTTAGACCCACCAAGCCGAAGCGAAGGCTTCCTCCGGCTTCCACAGGCCCACAGGAAGTTTGATTTGACGAGCTTTTGTTCATTCTTCCATCTTCTTTATCTAAACTCTTGACTGAGCGAAGATTTAAACAGGCTTCGTCTGATTTCTGAAATCATTTCCTGGTATTTTAGATGAATGTTTTTTTGTTTTTGGCCACGTTTTAGAGATGGAAATGATTGTAGATGCGCAAGATGTACAAAAAAATCCTCACCGCTCTGAATACACCCTGGCCGTGGTGGTGCAGATGCTTAGAAACCATATCGTTTAAAAAATGGAAATTTTATTTATTTTATTATAACATCGGTCGTTGTGTAAAACACTGCTAGCGTTTATTACGGAACTTTTTTAAGGCGGGTAAATTAGTTTTTTTTTTTCTTGCAGAGAGAAATAGTTTGGGCAGTCGGTGTAGTTATTGTGATTTGGTGTGTTGGGACACAGTCTACCTCAGTATTTCTTTTTTTTTTTTTTTTTTTTTTTTTAGAATATAGTGCATCTCTCTCTCTGTCTCTCTCTCTCTCTCTCTCTCTCTCTCTCTCTCTCTGAAGCCCAGAATTGTAATTATAAGGTCACTCTCCTTCACAATTTCAACATCCTGCTTTGTTGAACAGCCCTGTTCCCCCTCGGGCCAATCCTGTATTTATTTATTTATTCCACTTTTTTCATTTGTGCAGGTGAAAAAGCCCATTGAACCCCTCAGATCTGACTGATCAGCCTGAAAATGGGACCTGATTGGTGTCCCAGTGTCATTCTGCCTTAACTTTTATTAAACAGCAGGACATTTCGTCTCTCACTCTTTGCAGCTCTTCAGCTCCGGGCTTGTGATTTCTTCTGTTTTTTAAGTCCTTTTGTTCCTCACTGTAGAAAAAAAAAGGGTTTTCTTTCTAGAGTGGTTGGTTCAAACTCTCGTCTTAAATCGAAAACTCTCCTTAACTGCGATCGACAGCTCTTTGCATTGCTCTTGGACACAAGCTCTTGTGTAAAAGTGACCCAAACAGATCCAGTATGTATAAGCTTGCTGCACTGGCTTTAATAGTTATTGGTTTGTCCAGGAAATGTTACCTTTGTCCACTTGTTTCTTGTGTTTGGTCCTTTGAAATGACCCCCCCCCCCATTTTTCACGTCTGATTTTGGAACTTTTTCTCCCATTGTGATTTGTAGACGTCTTGCTTTCCATCATCAGTGTCATTTTATTAGTTTTTTTTTTTCCTACTGTGAAAATTGAGAACTGTTGCTATTATCAGGCTTGTGGGGGGGATGAACAGTAACCGCCTGCCTCTCCTTCTGCATGGGTTTTCTTAAAAAAGCTCTTCAAGGACAATCCTGTGTGCCAAAAAACCCTTTATTGTTATTATGTTTTTGCTGAAAATGAACATTTCGGATGAATTCTCAGGGAGGCGCGAGCTCGGCAGTGGGGGACGGGTGTGTTGGTAGTGTGTGTGTGTGTGTGTGTGTGTGTGTGTGTGTGTGTGTGTGTGTGTTTGCTCTCTTGCTGGAGGACACACAACGCCCTCTCTGGTGAACAGTTGATGCAGCCGGATGGAAAATGTAGCTTCGGGCCTGCAGTGCCTTGGACACACTCGAGCATCCTTCAAACCAAACCCAGCCATCAGACTCCCTGGACAATCCGAACCTCCGGAGTATTATCCCACCCCAGATGTATTTTTATTTTTCTCCTCCTTTAACACAGTCTGAGATAAAGGGGAACTTTGAGTTCAGACATTTTTCTGCTTGGCTCAATATTACTGTATTGTGGATGATATTCTGTTTTTTTGCTCATTTTTCTTTTATTTTGAAAGCTGATCTTGTCTCCGCTCGCCCGTCCGAAACATCGGCCTCGTCAAACAAACGTCTCAATGGCTTCTTCATGCAGCTCCAACTGGACGAACTCATCTTTGCAGGAGAAACTGAGGAGGGTTGTTAAGACTAATAGGAATGTCTCGTACTGTACTTTACAACAAGTCCCCCACAAACAGAAAGCACTTAATTTTAGTGAGTTCGAGAAAAAAGTCAACCCCCCCCGGATGGACGCTGCGCATCGTGGGCCGAGGACAAGGCATTGTATGTATTTTGTTGTTTTAAAAGGAAAGTATTACATTTAGAAAAGTTTGTTTCTATTTTTTTAGCCAAAAAAACAGGGAGGGCAGATTCAAATACTTTTCTGACTGTAAACCTTTGCTATTCTTGTACATTATGAGATGAAATTTGCATAAACGGTGTATATAACCTTTTGGTTTTTAGAGAAAATGAAATGTCTGGAAGCCGTCTGCGTTTGTTGATGAGAGAAGATCGCAGGGAAATCATCCGCTGTTCTCGTTTTTATGTCTGTCATTTCAACATCCTGTCATCGGTTTGTGTTACATCACACCCGTCACCCCCCCCCGCATTGCGTTACGTTTGCTTTGAATGACTTTTAAATGACTCTAATCTGACAAACTGACCAAGATGATACACTTTTTTGGAAAACTAGGAAAGAAAACAGTTAGAAGAAGCTCAAGTGAAGAGAAGAGTCATGTTTTTATCTTTTCCTCAAAAAAGTGAAAGTGAAAGTGACAACCCTCGTCATTGCGAGGTCACAGCACAGCACACAGTGAACCACAACGAAATTGGACCTCTGCATGTAACCCATGCACTCAAACACCGTGCAGTGGCGGGCAGCTATTGAAAGCACCCGGGGAGCAGTGACGGGGGCGGTACCTTGGGTGACCAGGGGCAGTGGTGGCCTAGCGGTTAGGGCGTTAGATGCATGATCGGAGGATCAGGGGTTCAAACCCCTTCCCGATAGGTTGCCCTGAGGTACCCTTGAGCAAGGTGCCGTCCCTGTCACTGCTCCCCGGGCGCTTTCAATAGCTGCCCACTGCTGCACGGGTTTGAGTGTGCATGGGTTAAATGCAGAGGTCCAATTTCGTTGTGGTTCATGTGTGCTGTGCCGTGACCTCGCAATGACAAGGGTTGTCACTTTCACTTTTTCACCTTTCACCTTGCTCAAGGGTACCTCGGGGCAACCTACTGGTGAGGGAATCGAACTCACAATCTTCCGATGCGGGGGCAACTCCCTAACCACTAGACCACCGCTGCCCCAAAAGCTGTTTTGGTGTAAATTGTGTTGGAATGAATTCCAAAGAGCAATTTCTTCCATTTTGCAAAATTCCTCCATAATTCAGTGGTAAAGTCCCAAAGTGGGTTTAGATTTCTTCACAGTGGTGGTGAAAGGAACCAGACGTCCCAAATCTGTGAAGCTCCACGTGGCCCTGTGTGTCTCTGTGGGACGGTGAAGGTTTTCAGGAAAATAATAAGAATAATTTCGGAAATATATCCAGTTGGGATTTTTTAATGTGGTTCTTTAGTTTAGAATCGGAATCCAAAAACCTTTTTTGGATTTAATGTTTGAGCATGTTAAGTGCCAGACTGAGCAGTTACAATCTTTGTACTAAACCCCCCAGTTAACCTTTTATGTTTGAAAACTGCCATCTTTCAAACTGTGTTTTTGATATAAAAGTGTTTCTCCTTTACAATGAACAGGTTCTGTTTTTGTCCCAAATCTGCTCCAAACTCAGGCAGGGACGTTCAGGCGTTCGGTTCCCTTCACCACCACTGGGAACTGTTCAAACACGAAATCTGCTCTGATGGACTTTGTTAGCGACACCATTTAAACGTGTTTATCTTCCTCCACACTGGAAAAATTCATATAACTGATTTAAGTTTGTGTCCAATTTACATTTAAATGACTTTTTGCATCCGCGCTGTCAGCAAATACACATGTTTTCTTCCATAGCGACGTTTGCTAGGTTGGACAAACTTTACAGAATTCATCTGAATGTACTTTGACAGCATAAGGACGCGTTTCAAGCTGGACAATCAAAATTGGGTGAGAAAAAACGTCCCGCTAACAGTAGTTCTATTTCGTGCTGTATGGGAACACTATGTTCTTTTAAGCTTGTCCAACCTAGCAACAGTTGCTTTGAGGGAACACATGGGCGGAGCCTGGGTAAGTCATTTTTGTCTAAATGCTGTAACGTAACTGTTTTTGATTAATGTGGAAACACACACCTTGGGGCCGACCCGTTGGTTCCCATCATTTCTTTATCGATTAATCCAGTTTTTATACCAACCTCAGTTATACACTCAGTGTTGTCCAACGCCATTCTTGTCCCTACATTCATAAAACCCACAATCACAAGTGTTTCAAAATGTACAGAATCAAAATGTGCCATGAATTAGCTAGAACCGCTTGATAATTTAGATTTTTTTTCTTTACTTCCCAGAAGAGCCAAGCAGTGATATGTACAGAATGTTGGAATGATATGAAAATAAATCTTGCTGTGTGTAAATTATTCAACAATTAACTGTTTATATAAAAGATTATGAATAAAAACTTATTGGAGAAAGAAGAAGACGTTTTTCTCATCTTTTATTCAGATGTTCTCTACAACGAGCCAGTAAAATATTTTGTTTATGCAAATTCTATTGTCCGATTTTCCAAATGGTTGAATTTATCATCTTTATGGGGAAAAAAGTTTTAAAAGGTTAAACCTGCTTATACTTTTCCACACCTCCATTTTCCCCCAGTATATTAGACTAAGCAAAATGTAAACGTGCATTAAATTGTGCAGAAGTGTGTTTTTAGAGGATACAGGCTTAGAAACTCATAATAAACATATTTAATTTTGTTATTAATGGTTATTGATTTCTGCTGTTTTTCTGGGCTGTACGTGTGTTTCGGTGGAGTGAACACAAGATTAGAATGAAACGGTGGGGGGACTAGAGTGCTGTGTTAGGAAGACGTTGGTTAGATGAACTCGGGTTTGGTGTGTGATCTTGTGTGTGTTCAGTTGCAACAGCAGCTCCTGATTTAATTTAAAATGAAGGACTAATTCAATAAACAGTAAATACTGGCCTTCCTCTGAACAGCACAGGAAACGCTCAGGTTAATCCAATCAGTTCAGGTAAACAGCTAAACGCATCACTTCCTCTGAGGGTCTAATGCTTTTGCACGATTCTCTGTTCAGTTGTGTCCCTGCAAAGAACTTCACAGAACTTTGAAGGTGATTTTCTCAGTTTTCTTGTTGCTGTAGTAATGGCCCTTTGCATAGTGTAGATCAGCACTCGCACTGATGTTCCAGAGAGAGAGTCTCACCCTACTGCTGCCACTCTACTGCCCCTCCTACTGCCATTTGAGTGCCACCCTGCTACCAGCCTACTTCCACCCTAATGCCATCCTGCTGCCACCATTCCACCACCCTAATGCCACCCTGCTGCCACCCTACTGCCACCATTCCACCACCCTAATGCCATCCTGCTGCCACCCTACTGCCACCATTCCACCACCCTAATGCCATCCTGCTGCCACCCTACTGCCACCATTCCACCACCCTAATGCCATCCTGCTGCCACCCTACTGCCACCATTCCACCACCCTAATGCCATCCTGCTGCCACCCTACTGCCACCATTCCACCACCCTAACGCCATCCTGCTGCCACAACTGCCACCATTCCACCACCCTAACGCCATCCTGCTGCCACAACTGCCACCATTCTACCACCCTAACGCCATCCTGCTGCCACCCTACTGCCACCATTCTACCACCCTAATGCCATCCTGCTGCCACCCTACTGCCACCATTCTACCACCCTAATGCCATCCTGCTGCCACCCTACTGCTGCCCTGCTGCCACATCCTGCTGCCTTGCTGTAACCCTGCTTCTGCCAACCTACTGCCTACCAGCTGCAACCCTGCTGCTGCCACCCTTCCCTTGATCTAGCTCCAAAAAATCTGACCTGCACTTTATCCTGCATTATATCACTCATCACTCCCAAAACCTTTATTCTCCACTTTTTTTTTTTTTTTAAGCAAATTATTCAGTGCCCTTTATGAATTTTGAGGTATCCAGTATGGATTCTACAGTTATTCATTTTCAATGAGGAATTATTAAAAATTCACTATGAATGACTATCTTCTATGAATTATTCATCTTCTGTAATGAACGAATGATTCTCTGTCCGATTCGAGTAACCCGGTATATGTTACAAATAAGTGAGCAGTTGTTGGTGGAAATCGGCAGCAGAGCTCCACACCAGTTAACTTCCTCTTTTTTTTTCTGCAGTGACAATGCTGCTTACAATCTCGCTCATGACGACCTGTTTCACCACCTCAAACCCCAGCGAGTTCCGCTTCAAGCAAACAGACACACACTGACAGGAACCCAGAGCGCTTTAAGCAGCTCACGCGCATACCTGCTCTTCTTTCACACCTGGAGAACCACCAGCATCTTCACTTTCCCACTGCTGCATGTGAACTGTTGAGTGTGTATGTGTGTGTCAGTGGAGAAGGAATCTGGTGGAGGATCCTGCATACAAAAACTGCAGCCAAAGCTTCCATCTGAGTCGCTCTACAGAGAGGACGTACCAGACCAGGTCGACTGGGGTGTTTTGTTGGTTAGTTTGTGGATTACTCCTCACTGAGACGTCTGAAAAAGGGTGAGTCCTATTTTCTGCTTTCTTCATCGGCTCTCACAACATCACCCACTTTTCCATCATAAACAGAACATTTCCTTCGCCGACTGCAGGCTGAGGCTCCAACATATCGTCTGCAGAAGTTTATCACTGCTGACAGTGACATTTTTAGAAAAGAGAACACCCTCCTAACACCCTCCTCGCTTCAAACGTCTTGTCACAGACGCAAAAAAAGTGTTCAAAATAATATCTTTACAATGGTGGTGGATGGAATCAAACATCTCCAACACAAATATAGTCATTTTAGTTCCTCGGCAAGCCACCAGTAAAGCAACACAAGTCTCTGGGTGTTTATATGGGACGGTGATGAAGGTAAAACAGTGAAACTAGTTTTCTTTGTGGGACTATCTTTTGCCTCATAATACCTTTGATCTTCTCCAAAAGCTGGTGAAACGGTGTCTCAGATAGTGTCTTCACCTCCATTTCATGTCTGAGAGGGACCATCTAATTACGCTGAATTTTCATTTAAGTACTGCGTAACGTAGAGAACTCCTTTGGACCTTCTTAGTCTATTCAGCATCAATCAGCAGCTACAGTGTGTCAGATTCTGTTCTTCTCATTTTGGATCGTTTTGGTGTAAAGTAAACACTGGTTTCCCAGAAAGAGACAGAAAATCAGTTCAGGAGCTGAACCAGCACAGCAGAATCAAATTAAACCCAAATACCAGACAATCAGGAGCAAAATGGACTAGAGGAGATCTGAGAAGGTGAGATTAGAGAGGTGAGGTTATGTTGAAGATGGAGCTGCCAGGAAAGAGGAGAAGAGGAAGGACAAAGAGGAGGTTTATGGGCATGGTGAGAGAGGACATGCAGGTGTGAAAGAGGAAGATGCAGAGGACAGGAAGAACTGGAGACAAAAGATCCACTATGGCGACTCCAAACTTCAGCATTTGAAAAGAGAAGAAGAAGAAGAAGATGCACATTATATTGATATACGTTGGTCTACCTATGGTGTTAGTAAATGGTTTGACCATGTATTTTGGTCATGTGACTCTTCCTGCCAGTCTAAGTAGAATTAAACGCATTAATATGCTCGTGTCGTCAAGTGCAGTCAAACTGAGGCTGAGCTGTTAAACGGGGTGTAATTCAGATGGAGATTAACAGAGTTCTCACCTCATCGATCTTAGTTTACCACGGTCGATGTCAAGCTAAAAGACTTTCTCCAAAAATGCTCCAGTTTTGACCGTGAAGACAGCGTTATGTCCTTTGAACTGCATCAAAACTGACTTTTTAGGATGCAAAAGATGTTTCAGAAACTGCACGAAATTACAAGTGGAGTAAAACTGCATTTTCTAAAAGATAATTCGCTAAAATCGCATCATAGCAGTTTAATTTGTGTAGTATACTATTAGTATATTATAATATTATATATATAACTGCAGCTATGGTTGTAAGTGAGGCATATTTTTATTTATAGTGTTGATCCGACACTCGTATGCAGAGCAATAGGTGGTTTTCCTGGGGCCACCTGGGGTTAAGGGT
The DNA here is from genome assembly GCA_017165825.1 of Hepsetus odoe. Taxonomy (NCBI): domain Eukaryota; kingdom Metazoa; phylum Chordata; class Actinopteri; order Characiformes; family Hepsetidae; genus Hepsetus; species Hepsetus odoe. The sequence continues at coordinate 24,337,111 of CM029380.1, forward strand.
CTTGCTGGGGGCCCAGATGGTGACTTGAACCTACAACTTCTTGGTCTTGGAGTGTCCTACCACTATACTGCCCTCGCCAACTTCCTGAGACATGCTGGAGGACTTGATTTAGTAGAGTCAGGGCTCACGGGGAGCAAAAACTTTCTTTTGCCTATAAACGAACAGAAGCTTTGGTACAGTTTCTCTTTTGGTTTGCAGTCGTGTAGAGATGACTATCACACCACGGTTGAACGTTTTTTCCTCAAACACACAGGTTCCGGCAGGAGTGGTTCACGTTTACCCTCATTTTTCTCAACTCAAGAGTCTATAAAGGATCAAATTACTGTAACACAACAGCAATCGTGGAAGTCTCTGATTCGTTTGGGCTCATTTCACTGGCAGGACAAATTGTGCTGCATTTCTTCTGCAGATAGACAGATGGACACCAAACACTGCAAAATTGTAATATGACATATTTCACTCATGACCCGTAGAACAGTTGTTTTATCACAAATGAGATCACAGCTGTGATTCGGCTGTGGATGCTCACCGCTGGAAGGTTTTCTGTGATAACGCAAGTGATTCACTGCTTTTGTAAAACATCTTGCAAAATTAAAAAAAGAAATCAGCAAAGGAGTGAATGCTTTTTTAAACAGTGTAACTGATTACAGTGTAACTGTAACTGATAACTGTTCCTTCTGCCAAGAAATAGTACCTTTAAACTCCTTTAGAGCCGTGAAGCTGTGAATATCAGTCAGAGATCCACCTTTTCAGGCTTGATCGGGTTCCCCTGAATGTGTTCGAGTCTCTGGTGTGAAGTGTCGAGTCTTTCCACTTTGTATAATGAACAGTGAGTCACTGCACTCTAATGAACAGTGAGTCACTGCACTCTAATGAACAGTGAGTCGCTGCACTCTAATGAACAGTGAGTCGCTGCACTCTGTTTAATGAACAGTGAGTCACTACACTCTGTTTAAAGAACAGTGAGTCACTACACTCTGTTTAATGAACAGTGAGTCACTACACTCTGTAATGAACAGTGAGTCACTACACTCTGTTTAAGGAACAGTGAGTCACTACACTCTGTGTAATAAACAGTGAGTCACTACACTCTGTTTAAGGAACAGTGAGTCACTACACTCAGTGAGTTAACACACTAAAGTGGACAGCAAGTCACTATGCTCTAATAAACAGTGAGTCTCTACACTTTCTTGAAGGAACGGTGAGTTTCTACACTCTGTATAAGGAGTAGTGAGTCTCTACACCCTGAATAGGGTGAGTTTTAGGGTGCACAGTCCGGAGCACAGTGCTGGTTGCCTTGGCCACAGCCAAAAGGCCAATTTTCACTCCATTAAAGCTAAATCCTTTTCCCTGAATTTCTTTATCCCGTCCTCATTCTGTCACTGCCAGGCAAAAACTGCCCTTCTCCTTCTCCTCCTCCTCTTCATCCTCTCTTCTTCATGCTCCTCCTCCTCTCCACATGCTTCCCAACTTTATCACCTTCATCATCCTCTTTTACACTGACTACTGAAATAAACTGCTAAGCCCCTCCCTTCTCCTCTTTCATGTCCCACCTCCCCTTTTTCTATCTCTCCTCTCCTTCTCCCCCTTCTCTCTCTCTCTCTCTCTCTCTCTCTCTCTCTCTCATCCATTCATTGTGTGTGTGTGTGTGTGTGTGTGTGTGCATCAGTGTATTCTGTTTTCTCTCTGCTGGGTCTTTCTCCTGCTCAGAGCTGTGTGGATCTTTATTCTTTCCTTCGGGTTGAATGTGTTTCTGTTCTCTCTCTTCATGGCTGATTCGCCGCTCAACAACTCCTGGCCCTCTCTCTCCAAACTGTGGATGAAACGATGGTCCTTCAAAAGAGGTAGAAGCAAACTAAACTGAACCATGAGTGGAACATCTGCAACTTTCTTTTCATTCTCCTTTCTAAATCTTTCAGTTTTAGTTTTCATATCATAACTGCCTTTAAATGATAGATTTCCAAAACGTCCCCTGATCTTTTTGTGTGATTTCTTGATTTCTAACCTTTAGTTAAAAAACAGTTTAGTTGTTTTTTTCTTGGTTTTCCAGTTTTTCTGTCATTTTAAGTCCAGAATTGTCAAAATGTCTTTCTGAATTGCGCTTGGGTTTCAAATGGACAAGAATGCAGAATGTCCAGAGATGTTCATTTGCACCAGATTTGTAGAGAAAGGACAAATCAAAATCAATCCGAGACACTGTTTACACCCGCTCATGGGACCGATGTCTGGATTGCAACCAGATGCATCTGCAACCAGAGCTGTCATTAATATTAAGTTTAAAGAATAAATTTTACAATTAGCTGGACTGGAAAAGGAGATCCACAAGAAAAAAAGCAGCATTTGAAGCTGAAGCAGTCTAAGGTGTAATAAAGGGTTAAAGACAGAACGAGGGCCTGAGAATCAAGGAAAACTACAAGTAATGAAAGAGAAGAAGACTATAGAAGTAAGGCATGACTAAAATTTCAAGAAAACCATTAGAAGGTTTAAACTGGTTTATAACACTACTCTCCAGAGGATTACTGGGGACAGCAACACTAACTGTCAAGCAGAAAATGCTGAAGCCAACACAGGGTACTTCATATCACAGGGAACAAGGACCACCGGACGGGCGAGGAAACAAGAACAGGACACAGGTGAACATGGTCATGAAGGGACAAGGACCACATAGGACACATCAGGAATGAAGACATAATGAGTTTTTGAGCATGAAAGAAAATTCAAACTGATTTTTTTTTTCATCCATCAAACTGGTTCAAATATAAAAAATATATATATATAATATTTCCCATGTTGTGCTGAAAAAAGTATAAAAGACCCTTAAAAGCCTTCAAAAATGACTTAAAGCAACACTATCATCCAAAACACCCTACCTTTTGAAAGTGTGTGTGTGTGTGTGAGTGTGTGGCGATGGTCTAGTGGTGGTACTTGGCTACGGACCTCTGGATCAAGAGGTCTCCGGTTCCAATCCCACCTCTAGCACTACCACCACTGGGACCCTTAACCCTGAGTGTCTCCGGGGGGACTGTCCCTGTAATCAGGACATGGAAGTCGCTCTGGATAAGAGCGTCTGCTAAATGCCGTAAATGTAAATGTTATGAAGAGACGGATGTATTTACAATGAAGTAAATTCATTTAAACCTGCATCTCCTTAAAAAAGCATCTCGATTGCGTCCACATCGATCCAATCCAGATACAGATCCAGGTTTACGTTAATTCATTTAGACGCTTTTATTTACATTTACAAGCATTTAGCCCAGAGTGCAAAATGACCAACATTAAATTTCACTTAAAGTGAAACAGCATAAACATAATAAAAACAAAAACATTAAAGTGTGTAAAAAGTGCAGCACATAAGTTGAGAAGATAAACTGTGGAAACGGTGAATGGTGTGAAGTAGGTGTGTTAGAGGTGTTGGGAGAGGAGGTGTTCTCGGAAGAGATGAGTCTTCAGGAGCTTCTTGAAGGTCGAGAGGAACCTTGTTCTGACATTTAAGCCTCAAAATGCAAACGATCTGCTGTGAAAAGGGTCTGAGATGGGATCTGATGCTAATATTTTTTAAATGATCGATTGTTCTGAAAGGAAGCCGTTTCTGTGGATCGTTTCTACACACCATGCTGCAGCTCCACATCCTCACTTTCTGTTTCAGAACCATGTTTATAGGAAGTGTCTTCACACTCTGTTTGTTGCTGCAGCTCGCAGGCGGTACAGTGCTATGTGAGTGTGTGGTCAGGCAGCTGTGGTTAAACACCAGCCCTGACCTGATGGCTTCAATTCTGCTGCTCAATCTCATGGTCATACATCAAGCACACGGCTGTGGTTTTACGCACTCATGCAGAGGAGATACACTCACCTCTCATGACTCTTGGGCCTTTTTAAAAACACGCTTGGAGTGTGAGCTAACGCCATGGGGGTGTGACGATCGCGTGGCTGTGGGAATCTCATGATGTGCGGTTTCTGAAGTGAGGACACACGTAATGAAAATCTTGAGGGCTGCAGTCATACTGGACGGATGTCTGGTGGCTACAGTTCTTTCATGACATTGGGAACTTTATTATTATTTTTAAATAAATGATTATTTATTATTAAATGTATCATTTGGCAGACAGTCTGGTCCAGTCCCCATACATGAGCAGCTCTCCAGATCTTCCTGAAGGACAGTGTTGTTTCTCTCATTTTCAGTCCAGTCTCTGTACCTGAGCAGTTCTCCAGATCTTCCTGAAGGACAGTGTTGTTTTTCTCATTTTCAGTCCAGTCTCCGTACCTGAGCAGTTTGATGATTTTGTGTTGGTTAATCCACACAGTGATCTCCGTCTGAACCTTCAAGCAGAACAAAGAGTCTAACTTACGACATGAAGCACTGAAGAACCAGGAGCAGATGATTCCAGATGATCAGGGGATTCGTTTACTGCTGATGCTGAATGCTGACCCCTTTATCTAGAACCACTAGACACTCTGAAGCCTGTAGAACATTTGTTCCCATTTCTGTCATTTAATCCACTCAATGCCAAAGATAAGACAGTCCGAGAGGCAGAAAATTAGTATTTTTGTGAACAGTGTGATTCCTTATAAAGAAAGACTTAAAACCTTTGCATAAATTAGTATTAAATCAAATTAAACAGTTCTTCTGTGGAGTGTTAACAGCAGACTGTGCCTTTTAGGAAACGCTGATTATTCACCGGGTATTAGTGTGACACAGCACCAGAATGAATAAATGCACTGTTAGCTGCGAAGGCCTTGTTTGCTTTCAGCCTCTAAAAGCAGGTCGTCTAATTAAAGCCTTTCAGCATGACTGATGCCTGATCCTGGACCAGAGTTTGGTGAGGCAGAAGGCTCGCGGTAGACCAAAGACTTGTAAAGGCGCAAGACGCCTTCTTGTTTGGCCTTTCGCAGCAATAATGTGTGGTGTCAGCAGCCAACCATAAAAGGCTATTGGCGCATCACAGGCATCATGGCGACGATGTGGTTTACATATTACGAGTCTGATGTGGATACAAACAAACTCCCCCTGTGGGACATTGTCATCCATCTGGAGCCTGGAGCTGATTTACAGCGAGGCAGTGTGTACAAGCGAGGCAGCTTTGGCTGAAGAGCTGGAGGGCGGGGCTTAAAGGAGTCTGCTTTGTGTCATTCTACACGTCGCCGACATCATCCTCCGTGTCATCTTGCAGAATAACTTCCCCAAAGAAGTCTCTGCTAACAGTTCCAACTAATCCACTTTGGCCTACTTTTGGCCTACTTCTACTCAACCTCACTCACCTCACTGTCATAACTGCTCCTCCAGGGTTGCGGGGGGTACTGGAGCAATTCCCAGCTCTCATAGGACAGATGTCCAATCCCAAACCAGTAGGTTACTCTGAGGTTCCCTTGAGCAAAGTACCATCAGTGTCACTGCTCCCCGGGTGCTGGATATGGATGCACCCTGCGTGGTAAAACACAGAGTATGCATTTTGTTGTGGCGCACTGTGTGCCGTGCTGGCAAATAGTCACTTTCACTTCACTTTCGCAGGTCAAAAGGTGGAGAACACAGATCGAAAGTCCATCTCAGTTAATTCATTAGTGCATTTTAAAAATAAAGGAGCTACAGTGTTGCGGTGATTTGCAATGTCTCCTCAAAGTGAGAAGGTTGTGGGTTCGATTCCCACTCTGAGTGGGTTTACTCTGGAAGCTCTTTTTTACTTCCACGTCAGGTGCTATACTGGCTTCTAGTGATAGTGCGTGTGTGTGTGTGTGTGTGTGTGTGTATCCTGTGATGGACGGGTGACCTGTCCACGGTGTTTATCCTCTTTTCACCTTACGAGTGCTGGAACAGACCCCTTGGAAACCCTGATTAGCATAAACAGTAAAGATCATGGATGGATGGAAATGATACCAAAATGAAGAATGAATTCCATGAAGTATTAACTAGACTATTATAAACCAGACTTTATTCACACAGAGAAGTCTCGATTGAATGTGAAGTGTGTGACGTGTGAATGTGACACAATATCCACTTTTCTCACTTTAGCAATAAATGTAGTCAATCATCCAAGACATGTTGGACACCTGAAGCGTACCTCTGTATATCTGCACTGCATGAAATCATGACACATTTTCCTCCATTGTGTAATTCCAGTTTTGCTTGTGTGGTTTCTGAAACTTAGTGACACATTTTTATGTAAAAAGTTTGAGAAAACAAAGTTCTCGTCAGGATTTCCTGTGTTTTTGCTAGCGACCAAGTGAAAACACCTCACTTCAGCTCGCATCTGCATCACCTGACTGATAAAATCCATCTGTAGTAGGTATGAAGTAAATTTAAATCTTTAAATCTTTGGAATGGACCTGTTTCCGTGGATACATTACATCCATTTCCATGGTTACACAACGGTGCTTTTCCCTGGATATGCTACAACTGTTTAATTGCTATTGGTACATTTTTATCCATTATTAAAGTGCACTCGTTTCCATGGTTACGTTGTGTTTTTAATTTGTTAGAGCTACAACAGCTATTTGGTACATTTACATCCTTGAAGCTTGTAAATCAGTCGTCGGTGTCATATTTAGAACTGACTGAAACCAATGGTTGGCTATGAGAAAACTAGACTATTATAACCTGTTCTCCGTTTTCTTAGTTTCTAAGGGACACACAGAGGGACGTCTTCTCTGAGTGTTGGATGTTGAGAAGTGAGAAGGTGATGGAGAATAAAAATAATGAGGATTCAACTCAAATGTGTTCAGAGTGAAGTCAGGAGTCTGTTCTAAAAGAGGAAGAAAGGGCAGATATTTGGGGCAAAGTGAAGGGAGGAAAGGAAAAAGTCATCAGAAAAAACAAATACTCAGAGTTACTCTACTTAAGTACAGCAATCACATATTTGTACTGTCTGTCTGTTAGAGATTACTGAACATCTTCATCTGGTTTAATGTGTAACACATTATCAGTATAAACTTCTGTTTTTAAGCAACATTAGATTCATAGATCTGGTGCAAAAGTTGGTTTGGCCAAATAATTATTTTAAAAAGCTTTAGGCCAACATTAAATGTGCAAACAGTCACGTCAGTGTCCAACAGTTACTGTGTCATGTGATCAAAGCTTTTAGTGAGCAGCCAGTGGGCAAAACCACACACACACACACACACACACAAGGTCACAGCTATGATGGGCTACAGATCTGCAAGAGCAGCCAGTGCTCATTTCCTATAACAAACACTAGATAGTGAGGACTCTAAAGTAAACTGCTGCTTCCACATTAGAACAGAGCGGGTGGGTGAAGTTTACGCTGAGGCAGATTTGCACTTCCATTCTTAATGAACTAATGCTCTATTTTACTTAAATGTTTTGATACTGGGTACAGTCCCAGATAAGCTGGGCCTATTGATGTATTGTGGGTTTATAAGGGCAGAAATAATGGCGCTTGTGCTTTTGCAGGCTCGGAGTGCAAGCCCTGCACACAGCCAATCGGACCCACCTCCAGCACTGGCTCCTCTTCATCTCTCTCTCCGGCCTCCATTGCTGAGGGATTCTTCTTTAGCGGCACACCTGAGGACAAGGTGAGCACCTACAGCATGTCCCCCACCCTCCATTTCTTTTTCAAAACCTTATGACAGTGTAACTAGTGCGGCTCTGCTTTGTCAGTCCAGCTGTTATAATCTGGAACACAGAAACAGGATTATAGCAACGTCTGGTTGATTAAAAATCCGCGTACTTTCATAGTAGATTCATTTACACGGACACGCTGGAACCATTTGCAAAGTTATTGCCCTTTCCATGGTTTTCCAATTCCTTTTTCTATTTCCACCTGCTACCTGGTAACACTGCATCCATTTCTTATTAACCGCACACCCCTTTCCGTAGCAACAACACAACTTTTTCTGTGGTAGCGCCACCCGTTTCCATGGTTACGTAATTTCTGTGGTGATACTACACCCATTTCTACTACATCCTTTTCAATAACCAGGCCGAATCTATTTCCATGGTTACGCTATACCTATCGCCATGGTGACACTACACCCTTTTTCATTGTTTTGTTACACCAGTCTCTAAAGTAGCATCCATTAGCACAGTAACACATGGAGAAATATTATCTCTTTGGCTGAACGTAGTTACTGTAACGATAAGTTAAATAAATAAAAATTCAAAGCTGTAACTAGAAAAAAAGAGAATCATTTCACCTGATTAGAGATCATTTCTGTCAGCGTTGTCAGCTGCACAGTAAATTTTGCATCCTACCTTCTCTAATATCAATCATTCAGTATCTCCTATGAAACATTCAGTATCCACTATGAATTATAAAGTATCCAAAATGATGGATTCAGTTTCTACTATTAATGATTCACTGTCTACTGTGAATTATTCAGTATCTTTTATGAATCGTTTTGCATCCAGGAGGAATTATCCAGGATCGGCAACCAAACAGTTATCTACTTTGGATCATTTAGTATCCACCATGAATTATTCAGTATCTACTATGAATGATTCACAATTCCCTGTGAATTGTTTACTGTCTTCTATGAATCACTCAGTATCTACCAAGCATTATTCAGTATCCAGTATGAATTGGGAAAGATTCAGTATCTACTATTAGTGACTTAGTGTCTATCAGTATCTATATGCATTCTACTTAACCCGGTATGAATTATTTGGTATGAGTTATGCCGTATTTACTATGAATTATTCAGTAGTATCTTCAGTTTCTACTAAGAATGGTTCTGTTAAATCACTGCATCTGTGCTACATCAGATGCTTTATATCGTTCTTTTTCAGAACTACAGTTTGGTTGAGAGTGATTTTGAGAGCAGTGTGGACGACCTGTTGGATTTAAACTCCTCTTTGAGGGACTCTGAGTATTTCAGAGATCTGCAGGCTGGCCCCAGCCTCTCCGAGACCACCTCGCCCATTTTATATCCCACTGGGGGAAAATCCCAGCCCCTCCCGACCCTCCACCTGTACCCTCCATCCCCCTGCCAGCCGTTCTACACACAGCGGGACGTCACTCCCTCACCGACACACAGCGCCATGAACCTGCTGTGTGACCAGCCCGAACCCGAGGTCTCGGGAGACGCCGCCGGGTGTGTGGACGATTCTGCCACAGTGGAGGACATGGATTCAGACCCAGAGAGTTTTCCCATACTGGTCAGATCCATGTCCACCTCACGCAGACACAGCTGGGACGTCCCACCGTCTCCAGCAGACATGGGGAGGAGGTGAGAACTGAATGAAAGAAGAAAACTATTATATTACTGATCTAAATCTGTTAACAATTCAGTATTCACTATGAATTATTCCCTATAATCAGTCATTCAGTGTTCACTATAAATGATTTAGTTTCACCTATCAATTATTCAGTATCCACTGTGAGTAACACATTTTTCACCATGTATTATTCAGTGTCTGCTAAAATAATTCAGTTATTCACAGTCTGTCATAAATTATTCCGTATCCACTGTGAATTATTCATTATTGATGATCTACTATGAATTATCCAGTATTTACTATCATTTCTTCACTATCTACTATTATTAATTAAGTATTCACTGTGAATTTTTGAAAGACTAATGTTAATTACTCAGGATCTACTATGAGCTATTCATAATCTACGGCACATTATTCAGTAACTACTGCGAATGGCTCCATTTCCACTATGTATTATTGAATAATTCAGTATATTCTGTATCTACCAAATTAATCTATATCCATTATGAATGATTCAATATCTGCTGTGAATTATACAGCACCTACAGGGAATTATTCCTGAAATAATATGCATTATACAGTATCCACTATGAATTATTCCATATCTTTAAATGACACCGTGTCCACGGTGAGTTTTTCTATTGTGGATTTAAAGTTTAAGCTGTTGGAGGTGAATCGATGGCCTGTATGCCGAGGAACGGGCTGCTGCTGCAAAAATGAGGAACTACTAAATATATACATGTGTCGAGCTACAGGAATGACACACCCAGACAGCAGTAAAGTGACCAATGAGAGTGTTTCAACCCTGACTTATGCAACTGTTCCTGTATGAAGATGCACACAGTATGTGTTAGAATTATTGAGCTTTTCAATAACCTGTGTGTGTGTGTAGGTTTAGTCTGGACACTACCTGTTTGGACAGCGATGTGGAGAGGGAGGAAGAGAGTTTAGCTCGGAACTCTCGCCCTCCCTTGCTCTCTCACTCCCACAGCTCAGTGGAGGAGTTCACTGGAGAAACCGAGAGCTCCAGAGTCTCAGTAATAAACCCTTTTTTCTAACATGTGCTTTTTATTACTGCTTACATGCCATTTCCAAAATATGCTGTTAATTTGTCCTTAATATGCACTTGTAGCTCTTAAACATGTCCCAAACCCTTAAAAGCAATTTTTTTGTTCAATTTCACAGACTTTTCCAAAGATCCCAGATGTTACTGATCCACTAAAAGATGTTTAATTTAGTTTGGCAACATAATTGCTTAATAATATAAGAAATCATTAAAATCTTTTATATAAAAACTTCTCTAAACCCTATTTAACCTGCTCCAGCTCTTCTTTAAGGTGGAAAGGCTCGTGGGTGTGCTTTGGGACACAGTAGGAATTATTGTCAGATACAAATATGAATGAAACTTTGGTTCACTGATCTGAGATCAGATATTTATGACTGATCCTAGATCAGCGCTCCTGAAAATACAGTTGTGTAAAAAGGAGGTTTGGCGCCATATCTTTACTGAGGAACGTGAACACACACACTCGGATCCGATTAAAATTTTAATAAATAAGAAATGATTTCATTTGTAGGAACAGTCTATAGCTGGTTCTATATTCTGTATTATATACAGCTATATTATATACAGCATGTTCAGATTTTGATTCTGATTTTAATCTCAGCAGACTCCCACGCCAGGCAGGACTGTGTACACCCGGTCTGATATCCTGGCATCAGACGAGAAGAGCCAAGCAGAGAAAGTCTCTCGCATTCTGGAAACTTCCAAACAGGCTGCCAGGGCTGCAGGAGGTCAGTGCTGTTCACCGATATCAACTCCAGAGGATTCAGTTCGACTTACACAACAGTCATTTCACGCTCCTCAGATAGAAGCCCTAACATGGTTCCAAACAAGAGCCTAGATCCTTCAAACACGTTAAGATACATGGGAATTCTTCACTCTCACACATCTGAAGGCTGAAGGCTCGATGGATGGATGGATGGATGGATAGTGATTCTGATAGATAGATAGACAGACAGATAGATAGACACACAGATAGATAGATAGATACTACTGCCTCATCAGTGAAGCAGCTTCATGCTTTACATGTCCCAGTTTTCTGTCTTCGTCCTGTCTCCGATTGTGGGTCCATGTCCTGTCTGAATACAGCACTGTGCAAAAGTTTTAGGCAGGTGTGAAAAAATGCTGTAAACTAAGAACGCTTTCAGAAATATCAATAATGATGTTTATTTTGATCAATTTACAAAATGCAAAGTGAGGAACAAAAGAAAAATCTAAATCAGATCAATATTTGGTGTTTCTACCTTTTGCCTTCAGAGCAGCATCAGTTCTTCTAGGTACACTTGCACACAGTCAGGGATTCTGTAGGATTATAGTCGGTGTCTGATCAACCAGTTTTACCAAACAGGTACTGATGATCATCAACGTCACACGGAGGAGAAACACAGTCATGTTTGGAACGACCGACCGGCCGAGTTCCTTCAAAAACCGTGCGCGAGTGTACCTAGAAGAACTGATGCTGTTTTGAAGGCAAAGGGTGGTCACACCAAATATTGATCTGATTTAGATTCTCTTTCATTCATTCACTGCATTTTGTTGATTGATGAAAATAAATGATCAACACTTCCATTTCTGAAAGCGTTCTGTTTACAGCATTTTTTTACACCTGCCTAAAACTTTTGCACAGTGCTGTGTGTAATATATTCTGTACTCCAGGCCGCATGAGCTGATTACACTGTTTCTCTCTGTTCCAGAGGAGAACGACTCAGAAGAAGGTTTACGCTCCGCAGACGGACAGTGTCACATGTAGGTACACCAGACTAATCCACAGTTTATAACATCAGACTAATCCACAGTTTATAACATCAGACTAATCCACAGTTTATAACATCAGACTGATCCACAGTTTATAACACCACACTGATCCAGACAGACAGACAGACAGACAGATGGATAGACAGATAGATAGTTTCTATGAAAAAATGATTATTTTTCATGTGAACAGAGGATTAAATGAGATGCTGAGTTATTGGCAGACAGTTTGTGTGTGTGTGAGAGAGAAAGAGAGAGACATAATTTTAGAAACCCCTAGTGGCATGCGCCCCTCACCGACACACACACACACACACACACACACACACTCAGTCTCGGTGTCTTGTTTGTCTTAGGCTGATGGTACAGAACGTTCTGCAAGAGCTTAAGCTGTATCATGGGTAAGTAAACAGAGTGGCACACGCTGCTAAGTCTGGAGCACCCCAAGACCCTCCCCTCACCTAAATCAGCCTCTCTGCGAGCCTCAGCTCACACGGCAGCCGCCCAAATCCAGCCCAGCCTGGTTAGCATCCCCCAACACCTGATCTGACAGCGTAATGCTTCACTTTGCTACTGTTCGCAGCCAGAGAGGAGATGTGCTTCCTCAGCACTGAAATAAAAACCTCTCTGACTGGCACGAACTCCAGCAGTGTCCTTTAACTCAAACCCGCAGGAAAGAGCCCCTAACATCACTTCTCCTCCTAATGACTCTCTGCCAACTACTAACCCTGTAGTGATCCTCAGCCTGTCCCGCTGTGTGCTGTACTCACCCAACACCAAACACAGACTCACAGTTCACACAGTGAACAGTTTTTGGGAAACAATGGCTCAGACAAGTTTTCTCTTTTAAGATTTGTTGTCTAGAAGTGAACTGATTGAGTCAGCGTCACATATTATCACTCGGTGGCCTCGAGCCACATTAAGGAATCTCAAATATTTGATTAGTTTTTCCCTGTGATGAGACCTAATGCCGAGTTTAGACAAATCAAACTCAGCCTGACCTTATAGTACAAAGTAGTGACAGTAAAAGTCTTGACCCCCTCGTTTCTGTCTGTTCTGTGTGAAAGTGAGACATTAGTTCAGTGATTTGTGTACAAACACACGTAACTCCAGTCTAAACACAAAGAGAGTTTCATTCTAACCAGCTTTAAAGTCAGTATTCACCACCACCACCATTATTCTTCAGCACAGCCTCAACTCTCTTAAACCAGCTCCTTTTTTGAAGTCGTCTTCAGGAACACTTCTCCAGGCTTCTTGAAGGACGTCCGAAAGCTCTTCTTTGGGACATCATTGACTTTTGTTTTCTCTGTGGAGATGATCCCACACTGCTTCTGAAACTGTTCAGGTACAGAGACTGGACTGAAAATGAGAGACAATAACACTGTCCTTCAGGAAGGTCTGTAGAACTGTTCCTCAATGATGCATGAAAAATACAAGACATTTCTAACCTTTGAAAGCAAAATATGAAAAAGAAATGAGGGTCTTAAGACTTTTGCACAGTGTGGAAAGTCTTCAGAATGTCTGGAGGAAAATTCCTGAGCTGTAGGAACAACACATCTGCCAGTAGGAACATCACATCTAGGTCGTCTCCTCGAGTGAGAATCATGGTTGAAAGAAAAATGCTGGTGAGAAACAGCAGAAACAGTGGGAGGATCTTCTGTTGCCTTAAAGAGAACCTGGAGCTGCAGTTCTGTGATGTACTTGTCACGTGAACAGACTCGGTTCCTCATTTTCTCTATGGAACACAGGGGAATGACACCACAGTTGCTTTTTTTCTTTTCTTTTTCTTTTTCAAAATCACACACACTTCTGTATCCAAGATTGACAGATTTATTTTTGTCCCTCTTCCCCAAAGACGTTGAACTAGTGCATGGTGGTCAGTGATGTTTGGTTGAATTCATACTTGTCAAGACTCAGCAGGGTTTAGGACACTGGGATTGGCTGACATGGTGACCATCATGAAAGTCATTGATTTTGATTGATCTCTGAAGCCCACTTGACATCACGTAACACCTTCAAGACTAACACATGAAAGTGAAAGTGACTATTTGTCACAGCACACAGTGAACCACAACCAAATCCATCCTCTCTATTTAATCCACACACACCGTCCAGGAGGGGGCTGCCATACCCACCTACCGGGGTGCAGTGAAGGGGACGGTACCTTGCTCAAGGTTACCTCAGGGCAACCTACAGAATTCTAACCCACAACCTTACTATTATGAGGCCTAGTTCCTAAACACTAGGACACCACTGCCCCCTGAACAGCTACAATTAAGGAATGATCTTTGATCATTCAAGATCTTGATCTTTGAGTTTTGACCACACTGTCACATTAATCCTGCTCCTGTAGAGACACTCGCACGGCCTGTGTTTTAGGAAGTACCGAGCTGATTACTCAGTAAGTACGAGGTGAGAAACGCTACACTATTAACTGTATTTACAGCATCACTGTGCATTTTCCTGCAGAACCAAAGGCGGAACCTCGAGTGCAGAAAGGAAAGAGCCTTCTTCCAGTGTCACCTGGTATGAGTTTCTCTCCAACGAGTAAGTTCACCTAAAAATGCATTTGTATTTGTCTTGACTCATCTAACGCTCTGCTGGAAACATCTACCTGGAAACAACTTCCCTTCACTGTCCACTTTATTAGAAACAGCTTCTTGATACTTACAGTCCTTGGCCACTTTACTGGAAACATTAACCTTAGACTTCCATGCACTGGCCACTTTATTGGAAACACCTTGTTCACACTTCCGCTCACTGGCCACTTTATTGGAAACACCTTGTTCACACTTTCGCTTACTTGCCACTTTATTGGTTAAATTATTATATTGATTATTGATTAAATGGTCTGAATTTAAAAACTGCTGAGCTGGACAAGCTGAGAAGATTCAGTTCCTCAAAGATCTGCTCTTTTGGTCTGTTCCTGTTGACTTTAGAAATGACGAAGAGGAGGACAGGATGGAGAGGTCAGAGCGTGGCACGAAAGTCAAACGCACCCTGAGCTCACTGAGAAACCGCATGACTGGATCCTTCAACAAAGAGAAGGTGACTTCATGGCCGAGCTGATCTCAGAACTGTATTACACACTTCCTCTAAGGTTCAGCCCCATCTCCCTTCATGCATGCGTTTCCAAGAAACATTGCAGCAACTGTAATACGGCATCTCATGCCGGCCCTCACTTCCTCTTTTTCACACAAAGTAGGATTATTTAAGAAGGAAACTGAAATTTATTTCATCTTATGATCAAACAGGCAGTGAGCTGACACTCTGAAACCAAAACACTTAAATATTTTCAACTGAACGCTTACTTTGAACAACAGCGTTTAAACAGCACAAAAAAATCACTTCCTTTAACTTATTACAAAATATAAACTGTCTATCAGTCGATCCAGGATGTTAACCCTGAAACCTGAATGTTTTAAAAGAAATGTGAGTGTGAACATTCTCAGGAGATACATGTGTGCGCAATTATTAGGAAACTATTAGTGCAGAGTTATTACACAACTAAATGAAACATTTCCCATCTCATTTGTTTATGAATTTCTAACATTTCAAAAGTGACCAGTAAAGCCTCCCTTCTTCTCAATCACAGTCATAATCCCTCCATCATGGCGTCTCAGTTTCTTCATCTGTTGATGATCTTTTTCTGCAGCAGGACCACAGCCTCCCAGACTCTGTTCGGAGAGGTTTACAGTTCTCCTTCCCCATTAATCTCCCGTTTAAGAAGTTCCACAAGTTCTCAACAGGGTTTAGGTTCAGGTGAGGAAGGGGGCGTGTCAGTATTCTTTCATCTTTAAGATCTTTACCAGCCACGCAGTTGGGAACTTCCATGCATGTGATGGAGCATTGTCCTGCAGAAACATCATGGTCTGAATGATCAGACTTTTTCCTGAAGCACTGCTTGAAGAGTCTCGAAACACTGGCAGCAGGTTTGGGTGCTGAAGGTCCAACTAGCTCATCTTTAATACCAGTCCATACCTCACCTCCACCTTTGCATCTGAGTGGAAATGGAGCTCTGTCCCATTACTGATCCAGCCATGGGACCATCCAACTGGTCCATCAAGACTGTTCATCATCTCCATCAAACCTGAAAAATCTGCCTTGAGAAGTTTCTTAACCCAGTGCTGATATTTCAGCTGATGTGTCCTGTTCAGTGGTGGTGGGGTTTCAGTCTTCTTTACCTTGTCCACATCTCTGACACTGAACACCAGGTTCTTCTGGACACTCCAGGTAAGTTCAGTTCTGGAATATGATGCACTGGAGGATCATGGGTTCCTGTTAGCTTCTCATTTGATTCTTCTCAAATCTTTGGCAGTTCATTTACCTCTTTTTCTCTCAACACATTTCTTGTGGCCCTGTTGACTTTTTACATAAAAACGTTTGATGTTTCTGTGATCACGACCCAACATCTTAGACATTTCAAGAGTGCTGCATCTGAAAAACGTTTTACAATTTTGACTTTTCAGAGTCTCCCTGCGATGGGCTGGCGACCTGTCCAGGGTGCGTCCCCCGTCCTCGCCCTGTGTGCGCTGGGTTGGACACCAGCACTCCCCCGCGACCCCGTTTGGGACAAGTGGCAGATAATGGATGGACTTTTCAGAGTCAGTTCTCTCTCATTTTGAAGAGGAAAAGAAGCATCCTAATAATTCTGCACACCTTGATAAAGAGTGTTGTTCTGCTTAGGCCACACCCTCCCTCATTAGACTACTGCACGTCACCTGATCTACTTACATCCAATCCACATGCAAGTTTATACTCAGTTGGAATATATGCACAAAAATTATGATCTGGTCAAAAAATATAATAATTGTGCACACAGTGTATAAACACTCCATAGATAGATAGATAGATAGATAGATAGATAGAAAAATACATACATACATACATACATACATTGATTGATTGAGTTTGACCTGCTAGATAGACATTGCGTGTCCAAAAGTGTGTGGACACCTGTTCATGTAGTGTTTCTTCCAAAGCCACTGGATCCAGAATCCATGCTCCATGCTCTTCTATGGAGATACAAGCTTTGTGTTTCATTCACGGGGAGCTGAACTCACTGGAGAACCTGTCTGGATAGTGTTGAATGTGTAGAGGGTTTAAGGGCAGCTGTGAAACTCATGTTTTCTTTCTTGTCTCTGTGTTCCAGGGTAAGAGCCGTGAAAAAGATCAACAGAAAGAGAAAGGAAAAGAGAGGGAGAAGGAGAAAGAAAAAGAGAGGGAGCTGAAGGAGAAAACTCGATGTGGGAGTTTGATTAGTCGCAGCGTTAATGGGCACCAGCTTGTCACTGGCTCCTTCTCCAGCCTGGCCACCTGCTCACTGTGCAGCAAGAGCCTGCAGAGAAAGCATGCCCTGCAGTGTCTCTGTGAGTTCTCACTGCCACACACACACACACACACACACAAACACACACACACACACACACACACACACACAAACACACACACACGCACAAACACACGCATGCATGCGGCTCCCACACACAATGCACACACTCCACAACCTCAGCATCCAGTGCTGACCCTCAGACGTCAGTTACTCACTACGATAAATTTACTGTACAGCACAAAGATTTTGCATTACATGGACCAGATCTTCTCCAGATCTTCTCTTTTTTGTCTCTTTTTGTCTTTTTATCTTCAAACAAAACAATCCCCGAAAATTACACCCTTATCAGTAGGCTCAGAAAAGGAGCTTAATCGAAGAAACCTGACATTTAACTTTACTGCACAACAATACATAGGTGCAACAGTGCTCCAGTGTTTAGGGACACGGTCCCAGGCCCAGAAGGTTGTGGGATCGAAACCCGGACCAGTAGGTTGTCCCTGAGGTACCCTTGAGCAAGGTACCATCCCCATCACTGCTCCCCAGGCGGTGGATATGGCTGACCCTGCTGGAGGGTGTGTGTGGGTCAAATACAGAGGTTGTATTTGGCTTTGGTTCACTATTTGGACTTCTAAGGGTTACCAAAACACGCTTCCACCAAAACTGCTTCATGCCTACAACGCTGCATCTGCACGTGTAAACCTGTGCACAGAATGAGTCCCAATGTGTGTTAAAATAAAATCCCTGTGGCTTCTTTCTTTCCTTCTAATACCTCATTAATCCAGATTATGAACCATCTATCCAGCTATAATGAGTCTTTGCCACCATAAGCAGTGATTTCTCTTCATAAGAGGCAACATTAAGGTCATCACTGAGCAAAACACACACTCACACACACTCCACTTTCATCCACGTCTCTACTGGTTCTCCCGTCACGGACGTCACACTCAATGCACGCCTTTTCTCCACCGTCCACTCTCCCTGTCTTCTCTCTTACATCTTCTGTTCGTCCTGCACGATGGACACATGAGGGACGTCTTTTCCTTGTCTTTGTGTCCATTTAGTCTGAAAGGGGTCTAGATGTTGGGAAGGTGATGGAGATTAAAAATAATGCAGGATTGACTCAGATGTTCGGAAAAAAGTCAGGAGTCTGATCTGGAGATGGAAGAAAAGGAAAAAGTAATCAGAAAAAACAAATACTCAAAAGTACAGATGCCTAAAAAGTGTACTCAAGTACAGTAACCAAGATTGTACTTACTTCCAGATTCTGCAGGCGCACTGGCTTTTTTAGGGCACACTGGTGAGGACTGTGATGGCGTGTTGCCACTTGACACGTTTGAATGATGTAAATCTGAGTTGTGGGTCTGCCCCCGAACATCACACATCCTGTGTTCGGTAGAGGAAATCTGAAATAATAGCAGTTTTGTTTCAGGTTCACCTTTAAATATCAGGGGAAAGTCCCTCAATCTCAGCGCTCAAAGCTTGCTGATAGATGTTCAGTTCCGCACCTAATCAAGGGGAGATATTTTTGGTCCCACTTTAAAGTAATCGTTTTGGCACCATTTTCCACCTAAACCAGGTGTGGGTGATCATCTGAAAGACGTCTAGGGCCCACATTTTGCTTTTTTAATTCAGCACATGACGCTGAAGACTAGAAGTCCACAGTCATCTGATTCTTTTGGCAAGTAAAAAACTAAATCTCACCATTTTGTGTGCAAGATTTGGAAGTTCCCAGATTTCTTCTTCCCAAGCATTTATTCAATAAGAGAACTGTGACTGTTAGAGCTAGACCTCCAGTTCAGATCATAAATATGGAAAAAAATCTGAAAATGTAGACATTAGAGGGAAAAAATAACTGGGAATATGGGAAATATATATATATATATATATTTTTTTTTTCCCCCATATTCCAAGTTATTATTCTATATATCCCTTATTAGCATTTTGGCAGTTCTAGATAAAACACAGCTCCATAACGTAAAGAACAGCCAACTTTGAAGCAGATGTGACTCCTTCCACCAGAAAAAGTAGACCCGTTATAGATGGGGTGTAATTCACCAGTGTGACGTTGAGCCTAGCTCGCTCAGTTTTTGATTCTTCAGAGCCCAGCCTGGTGTATTTGTTGCTCTGTGTTCTGTTCAGTTCAGCCCGACTTCAGTCTGTTTAACATTAAGTCAGTCTTTTAAGCACAGAAAAGTTCACTGGTGATGACTGGTTAGGTTGGTGATGACACTGGTGATGACAGGTTAGGCGTGTTCTGTCCTCACAGACACACCTCTGTCCTAACCTGTCATCACCAGTGTCATCACCAGTGTCATCACCAACCTAACCGGTCATCACCAGTGAACTTTTCTTCAGAATTGGACCAAAGTTTCCGTTCTGGACACTAAAGTAGTAAAAAAGCTGGAGTGCAAAGGTCATGGGTTTTGAATCCCAGACCAGTAGGTTGCCCTGAGTGACCCTTGAGCAAGATACTGTTTCCATCACTGCATCCTTTGCTGTGTGTTCAAGTCAAGTATGATTTTATTGTCATTTCAGCCATGTACACAGTACACAGTGAAACGAAATAACGTTCCTCCAGGACCCTGGAGCTACACACAAGACAAGACACAAGACACAAGACAACATAAGACGCAACATAAGACACAAAACGGGGCAACAAGTGCAGACAAGACAGACAACAACAGACGGCACGACAGACAGTACATTCATCCGTAGAGGGCCGCAGTGTTGTGGAACAAAGCAGCCCAGCTAGATTATAGTGTATAGTGTTCACAATGACTAGTAGTCACTTTCACTTTCACTATTGGCTTATTAGTAGAAGCACATAGTTGGTGTTTCCAATAAAATGTCCTATTAGTGGAACCACAAAGCAAGTTTTTCCAATAAAGTGGCCTATCAGAGCATAGCTGGTATCCTTCTCAATGCTGGTGAATGGTACTGGACGTCTGACTGTCCCTCACAGACATGAAATGGCGGTGGAGACGCTGCTTGATGCTTGAGATGTTGTTTTACCAGAGTCTGGAGAAGGCTGTTGGCCTATTAGTGCAGTTGGTTAAAGTGTGGTGCTAATAACGCCAAGGTTGTGCGTTCGAACCCCGTACAGGCCTTCGATACTTATTTTAGGGGCAGTGGTGGCCTAGTGGTAAGGGAGTTCGCCCCAGGACCAGAAGGTTATGGGTTCGAATCCCAGACCAGTAGGTTGCCCTTAGCAAAGTACCGTCCAAATCTTTTACTTTCTTTAAAGTTCCCCTTTGAGACAATGCCAAAGAGTGAAGACAGCAAAAAGAACAAGAACAGAAATAGAAATAGAAATTAAATAAACCAGACAGTGGTGTGTTACAGCAGGGAAATCCCTAAACTGTGCTGACCCTCCAGAACCAAAACAGGATCCCGTCCCAGACTGAGCACTGCTCCGGTTCAGTCCTGCCTGTCCCGGGGGGCTTTCCATGTTTACTCAGTGTCATTCTAGGTGACAAAAACCATGATCGCTGGGGAACAACAGTGCTTTCGGAACCCTGGACTGGTGTCTGGCCTGCGTTATGGATGACCGTTGGAGTGCTTATTAAACAAGTCGCACTGATATATTCCGTCATGCAAGCGTCCCGAGCTGGGAAGCCTCCGGTCCAACCATAATCAGTCACGAAGGCTCGATCGGCACATGGAGCAGGGCCTGACTGATTGCACATTCAGAGCTTTAGATTTTCATGGGTGACAGTCAGGTGCATGTAAGGAAGTCAGAAAAAGCAGAGTTACTTACAGGGGCCGTATGGGTCGGCCGGGGGATGTATGGATGAGGGAGGGTGGAGCTGATCTATCTCTGTTGACCATGAACTGTCATCTGTAACAATAACCTGCCAAAAATAACCTGCATTACACACTGGCCACTTTATCAGAAACCCAGTTCGAGGCCCATTTGTTGATGAAGTTTGTGCTCATTAATGATTTATTTGGCCAATGAATTGATCTTGACTGGATACTTCTGGCTCACGACCTCAGCAACACAGCACCACACACACACACACACACACACCCACACACCAAACATACACACACCATCGCGTCGGGGTCACTGCTGTGCTGAGAATGATCCACCACCCGAATCTGGACAATATCAATCTTTATTTCTGGAGAGACATTCTACGGTGGTGGTGGTGGTGGTCTAGTGGTAGGGTACTTGCCTATGGACCTATGGCTCAAGAGGTCCCAGGTTCGAATCCTGTAATTAGGACATGGAAGTCGCTCTGGATAAGAGCGTCTGCTAAATGCCACAAATGTAAATGTATGGTCTGTGACTGTATAGTGGAGTGATAAAGGTGATAAAAAAGTGGCCTATTAGTGGAACCACAAAGTTGGTGTTTCCAGTAAAATGCCCACAAAAGTTTAGGTTAGATGGTCCTGGGTTTAAATCCCAAACCAGCAGGTTACCTGGCGGGTCTCTGGAGCAAGATACCGTCCCCATCACTGCTGCCCAGGTGCTGGATATGTCTGCCCCCTGCTGGGCAGTGTGTGTGGGTTAAATACAGAGGCTGTATTTGTGGTTCACCCTGTGCTGTGTTCAAACAGTCACTTTCACTAGTGGCTTATTAGTAGAACCATGTAGCTGCTGTTTCCAATAAAGTGGCCTATCAGTGCAGGCAGGTTGACGTTGACGTTTCCAATAAAGAGTCCAGAGAATGTTTGCATTTCCAATCAAGTGTCCAGTAAACAGAACCACAAAACATGTGTTTTCAATAAAGTGGCCAAAAAGAGGAACCACAGGGTTAGTGTTTCCAATAAAGTGTCCTATAAGTGGAACCAAAAAGCAGGTGTTCCCAGTAAAGTGGCCCGTTAGTAGAACTATACAGTAGATACAACTGGGGCAGCGGTGCCCTAGCGGCTAGGGCCACAGAATCGGAAGATTGTGGGTTCAAACTCCTTACCAGTGCTTGCCCTGAGGTACCCTTGAGCAAGGTACCGTCCCCATCACTGCTCCCCGGGTGCCTTCATAGCTGCCCCCTGCTGCATGGTGTGTGTGTTTGTGCATGGGTTAAATGCAGAGGTCCAATTTCGTTGCGATGTGCTGTGTGTTCTCACAATAATAGTCACTTTCACTTTTCCAGTAAAGAACCACAAGGTTAATGTCTCCAATAAAGTGTCCCGTTAGCGGATCCCATGAGATTGGTGTTTCCATTAAAGTGGCCTGTTAATGTACACTGTGGGCTCGCTTTGCATTTGTTCTGAAATGAAGGGCATCAGTGATTAGCGTCCCTTTTTTGGGAACATTGCTTTGAGGATTTGATTGATGGAGGTGCTGATGCTGAGGCTCTGAAGTGGATGCATGGTTGGGGGGGGGGGGTATTATATATGGTGTGGCGGCTGGAGGGTGTCCCAGAACCTGTGCAGAACCTGTTTCTTTGGGGTTCTGTGGGACAGTTGGGTCGGAACCCCAGAGTGTAGTCTGTCCCTTTAAAGTGTGGGAATGCAGGGCTGACTCCCATAGTGCTGCAGGATAAACACGGGGGGGTGACAGGACAGCTCTCCGAGCTCTGGACCGGGTATTTACCCCACACTGGAGATTATTTGCCCCGGCTGGAGGTGTTCCGTGGTGCCGGACGGGTCCAGAGGGGACAGAACCGACCCGAGCGCAACAGGTGCGAGTTTGACCGACTTTCATTGTATTAACCCAGCGGCTCTACCCGGTTGTATCTCATTAAACACGTTTAAATCACTCCATCTCTTGGATAGTTGGGGTTTCGCTCGTTTCCGCGTCCTTTCGGTGCCGAGCTGACCCACCTGCTCAGCATTGTGTAACTCAGAACCCACTTAGCATTAGCATTAGCAGTAGCTAATTAGCTTCCCTTCTTTCTCTTCCTCCCTCAGTTTTCGTGCAGTTTTTTTTTTGCTTCACTGTGATATTTGAAAGGAATATCTTCACTTTGCAGCACTGTTACACCCATTCTGCTCGAACCCGAAGCTCGTTTAACTATAAACCCTGCTTGTGTTTTTAGCTCAGGCGGCTAACCGCGATGCTAATTCAGAGTTAATGTGATGCTAACTAGCCCCTCAGCTAGCTGTGCTCGGTTGGGAGACTGTTTAACAGTCATTACATGTTAGTTGTTTCTGTTAACTTAGTCAAACTTATTTTTTGTGACTTTTTTAAACCTCCTGTTTACATGCACCCCTACGCCAATGCACTAAATATGAATCTGGTTCTGGATTTAATTTTAATTTTTTTTTTTTCCTAAAAATCCTTTCAGTTTTAAAGTGAAGCTCATCTTCGTCACTGGCATGGTTTTATGAGTTTAATATGCAGCTTTTTTGTTTTTTTTCTTGGTCAAATTGTGTTAAAACTCTTTTTTGACCAAGTCCAATTCTAATTAAATGAACACAAAATGAATTAATCAGCTTCTGGGTTTTGGGACTTTTTTTTTTTTATTATTATTATTTTTTTTATCCATTTATTTTTTTTGCAGTGTTCTCTTCCAAAGTTTCAGTGAAAGTGATTTTCTAAAGTCACTGGCACTGTGTTGGACCTTTGGGAAAAGTTACTGAATCCCTTTTGAACAGATTTCAGGGAAGATGCAGTTGCAGATTTTTAAACTTTATTGAACGTTGGTTCCTGATTCAGTACACCATGCACGAATCAGCTTCGGAACTTTAATGATAAAATCGGGCTTTTCTTTCAGTTTCACAGCCAAACTGGTCTCAAAAAGTCCAGAAATGGTCAGCTTCTGTTTGCATGCACAAAACATGAATCAGTTCCTTGATTTAAAAAAGTGAAAGTGAAAGTGACAACCCTTGTCATTGCGAGGTCACGGCACAGCACACATGAACCACAACGAAATTGGACCTCTGCATTTTACCCATGCACACTCAAACCCGTGCAGCAGTGGGCAGCTATTGAAAGCGCCCGGGGAGCAGTGATGGGGACGGTACCTTGCTCAAGGGTACCTCAGGGCAACCTATTAATAACAATAATAATAATCCTTTATTTATAATCCCACGAATGGGAAATTCACTCTCTGCATTTCACCCATACACACATGTGCAGCAGTGGGCTGCTATTGAAAGCGCCCGGGGAGCAGTGATGGGGACGGCACCTTGCTCAAGGGTACCTCAGGGCAACCTACTGGGAAGGGGTTTGAACCCCCGATCCTGCGGCTAACGCCCTAACCGCTAGGCCACCGCTGCCCTAGGGAAGTTAAGGCCCCAGTGAGAATTGAACTCACGACCCCAGGTTTACAAGACCAGTGCTCTAACCTCTGAGCTATGGAGCCTTGGTTAGGGTTAGGTTGGGTTGGGTTAGGGTTAGGGTTAGGGTTAGGTTAGGGTTAGGTTAGGGTTAGGGTTAGCGACATGATTAATGATTAAGCGACATTTTTCTAAAATAAACTTGAGGCTTTTCCAAGTTTACAATCAAACTGATCTTATAAAATTCATAAAGTCACTTTCATGATGTTGGAGCTTTTAGGAAAGTTGCAGAATTGTAAACTAAATTGAACTTGCCATGTCACTGATGCGAAAACACTCGACTCCCATTAAAATGCATTCAATAAGAATCCCTTCCTGTATTTAGAGACACTTTCTAAACTAAAGTCAAGGCTTTCTTCCAGTTTTCAATCAAACTGATCTCATACACACTGGCAAGTTTTAGGAAAGTGTGTGCAGCTGTTTTGTCAAATTTCTCCAGTTGACTTTTCTTGCTGAATATTCTCAGCTCTTCTCAGGACTAATGTATTGCTTTGTCTCTCGCTCTCAGAGCAGAGACAGCAAAGCAGTGACTTTTTTCCTTCAGATCTCTCGAACTCTCTCCGCTCACCGGACGTCCTGGTCACGTTGTGCTAATTGAGCTTGGCAGAGTCTCTTGCTGAAAGGATTTCTCCCTCCTACGCTTCACTGGCTGCCCACTGCTTTCTCCAGCAGGGCCGCCGGCCGGTAGTGTCCCTGAACAGGGACAAATGTACAAATTTAAGGCCTTCATTTGTCTTCACCGGTATTTCAGGATGAAGTAATGAGATGCAAACACCCCCAGTGTGGGTTTGGATAAAAATGCCTTTGTTTAGTGGTGAATGGAACCAAACGTTTATCTCCACCCCAAAATTCTCAGATTCTCTGAGGATCATGGATGGTATAGGAATTTCGCTGAGCTTCATCAAGGTGGTCCTCCCTCTCCCCCATCAGTCAGTAGAACTTCTTGAATCATCTGCACCTGCTTCTTCACTGCTTCATGTCTTAAGTTAGACCCTTTGTTCTGCTTGAAGGTTCAGACGTAGATCACTGTGTGGATTAACCAACACAGAACTATCAAACTGCTCAGGTACAGAGACTGGACTGAACATGAGAGACAACAACACTGTCCTTCAGGAAGATCTGGAGAACTGCTCAGGTACAGAGACTGGACTGAACATGAGAAACAACAACACCGTCCTTCAGGAAGATCTGGAGAACCGCTCCTCAACAAGACATTAAAAATAGAAGAGAGTATAATAGGAAGACTGTACGTTCACAGAGTTTGCATACTTTATTTGTGGAGGAATCACACTCTGTGTTGCATGGGAGCCAAAAGTTTAGTTTTTAGGTTAAACTTCTCTAAAGCTAGTAAAGTGTTTTCCTTTTTTGTAGCTCTGCATGTCGGTGCTGCGAGCATCAATGAAACCCTGAGTTGATTTAGTTTTCTTTCTGGTTCGACGGATCTGCTCAATGAGGAAAAAAAATATATCACTTCATGCAAAAAAAAAAAAAAATGGAAAATGGCCCGAGGGGAATTTCGCTGAGCTTCGTCGACCTGCTTATCAGCAGCTGCCTCCCTTTTTCCCCCCCCTCGTTAGAGCTGATCAGCTCACGTCTGTGGAGAAATGAGGCTTTTACGCTCCTCGTCAAGACCTGACACTTACAGGGCAAATATCCGGACACTTAAAGGGCAATTATTATATATTTTTCTTGTGTCCTTTTCCGTTTCCTTGTTTCTCTGTGTGTCTTTAATCTTATAGTAGAGAAGAGTGATCTTTTATTATCCCACGAATGGGAAATTTGGGCGTTACAGGGCTCTTATAGAAGTGACAGGTGTACAGAAGAAGAAAAGAAAAAATATATAAACAAATATAAAGATATAGAGAAAGAGGAACAAGTACAGGAGAAAAAGTAGAGGAGCTATAAATAAATAAACAATAAATTTTAAATTATCTATCTATCTATATATCTATATATTTATCTTTCTATATATATATATCTATATCTCTATCTCTACAAGAGTAATACACGGTAATAAATAAGTTTTGAATAAATTATAAATATAAGTAAACAAGTAGCTTATAGCTGAGTCTTAACTTTTAGAATTCATTCACAAGCCAATTGTCAAACTTTTGTTTTATCCTGTTGAACTGAAAAGGCTTTGCATTAAGTCTAAATCAGATCTAAATCGTGTAAATCAGCTCTGCTCCGATTGGCTGCTGCCTGCAGTCTGCATTCACGCTCATGTCAGGTAGCATCCTTTTCTGAATGTGTTTATTTCACACAGCCTACCTTTTTGAATTATTTGGGATTGGGATTAGGATTAAAAATTCTATATAATATGTGTATAGATTTTGTGTTCTCATACACTCACAAATTAATCATTTAAAATGCACTTTTTTTTTTTTCTGCCCACCTTCAGTTTTTGAGAGATTGACTCAAATTTAGCACACTTTACTGCACTTCTACTTTCATTAGAGAGCGAATGCACAAATTAGTGTTAATTAAAGTAAAAATGTAAATTAGTTTTTCCACCCTCGGCTGCGTTTTAGTGTCAGAAAGCTGTGCAAGATGGATTTGTTCAGCTCTGAGTTGTGTGCGTTCAGAAAATGCATCTTTTATCATCCTGCTTTTGAGGATGATCATCCTGCATCCTCCTTTATTCACCTCAAGCCTCTTTTTTTCGCTATGGGATGGCAAAGCCAAAAAAAATGTTCAGAACAGCTTGCATGGTGTGCAACTTGCTTGGCCAAATATTATCAGCTCAGTTTTTGACCTGCAGCGTGTTCTCTGTGCGGAAACGGCTCGGATCTTGTTCTGACTCAGAAAAGTGAGAAGTTCTCAGGCTGTGTTGGTGTTTTAGGCCTGGCTCTGAAACACTCTCTATAACTTCAGCATGATTGGGCAGGGCTTAACTAGACTGAATATGTGGGTATTCAAAGGTTCGAGACTATTTTTCAAGCTCTGATTCTCAGTTGACACATGGTCACTGTGCACTTTATGCACTTGAGTCCTTCTAAACTGGGTGCTGAAATGAGAAAAGCATGTTTAATTCTGCAGAACGATGCCATTTTCGAGCTGAAAGCAGGCCTTGTGTTTTTGCAGGGAGTGGAGATAAAGATCAGCTGAACCGGAGCTGGTTGGTGCTTCTGGTTTGAAGTTCATTTGAAAGTCTTGCTATCTGAGCCGTGTATTTCTCACTGAGATAATGAATGAGCTTATCAGGGGAGGGAAGGGTCAGGGTAGGTATGAGTCAGGCAGCTGCCGGCCTGTCAGGCCTATTGTGCTGATTTTCTTGCTCGGTTTACTATCAGGCATCTGTAAACACAGTTTCATTTTTTTTTCTTTTCTGTCTTTAGGTTTCAGTGGAAAAAATGTTCAACCTCGACATGCCTAGGGCCATTAAAGATGCAGAATATTATCCGAGAAGTGAATTTCAGAAGATAATTTGAAATGTGGGACGTTTTTTAGGTCCTGTGTTGTAGTTTGGAGCAAAAACATTTGACGGAATAATTCAAATATCAAATGTAATGTATACATCACCTGCAGCACTTTGCAAAAGTTTTTGTTTTTTATTTTGGTTGCAAGCATTTATGTTCTCCGTGCAACATTAATATTAAACACAAACATATAAAAATGCAAATATATAAAATGCGAAGTGATTTAATGTATTTAAATCTGTAATTTCTCCAGAAATGAAGAAAGATTATTATATAAACATGAAATTATAGAAAGTATCTCGAAGGGGAAAACATTTTTCTGTTTTCTGTTGAGAATGGTTTTTCTCTAAATTCACTTTATTGAAGATAGCACCACTTTCAGAAACCTTGTATGTCCTCAACTGGTTTATTAAACATTGATTGAGGTCTAGGGACGGTGCAGGGAAAGTCAACACCTTGACTGAGCAGGACATTGTCCTGCTGATGGAGGACACTCTCCATAGGGAACTCTCTCACCACAAAGGGGTGAAATTGGTCCGCAGGAACATTTTAAGAAGGTTGCAGGTCAAAGTAACATCCAGCTAGCCTTCGCTCTCCGTGATCATCAGAAAACCAGTTGAGCAGGTTTGGATGGTTTTGATCACTGCATACAGGCAACATCTGCCACAGTGGAGATGTTGTGGCCCGGTCACCATCACAGTTCCTCAGGTCCAGCCACTCGTCCATGTTTCCTGGTTCCGACAACTTCAAGAAATGACTGTTCACTTACTATCTCCACCACTGGCAGGAGAGCCTGGAACAAAATCATCAAACTTCACTGGAGATGGTCCATCATTTGGTTCAATGTTCAGCCCAACTGGAAGTTTCTAAATTATCACCTGCTGCTTACTCGTTTTGTTTTTTTATTGACTATTTCTGTCATTGAAATTTGTTCCCTTTCTTTTGTAATTCTTTGAAGCAATGATGTTCCTTCAGTTTTAACAGGAACCATATTTAACCACTTCATAAATAATGTAGCTTTGCTGAATAGTAAAAAAAACCTCTTGGTAAACCTGCGGTGGCGATAATGGATCTAAATCGTTTTGCGTCTGAATTTCAAGCCCCAGTGACCGTGTCTGGAGAGCAGGTTTATATTGTGATTATTTTTGGGAAATACCGACTGGGTCATTGCTTTGTGCTGTTTACTGGCCACATGTGGCTGAACTGGTTTTGAAAAAGGGAAGCTTTACTCTGTCTTTCACTTTTAAATTTTGCAGATTGTGCCGTGAACGTCCACAAAAGCTGCAAGAGTTTTCTACAAGAGTGTAGCAACAACAGGAACAAGGTGAGTCTTTACAGACCAGCTCTCTGATAGAAACTAAAGCCACAGACTGTGAATCTAAGCATTTGGGTTTTGAATCAGTTTTGGAGGGAACAGTAATGCCTAATATTGTTATTCTGCATGTTGCAATTTTCTGTTGTGAAGAATTTCTATGTGATTTGGGGGGGGGGAATGTTTTAAAGTGCCCTGCCCTCGTATACCCACCCCAAAAGTGATCATCTCCCGCCTTTAAAATCACATCGTCATAAGAAGGTTTTTTCCCAGTTTCTTAATCTTTAAACTTTAGTAGTAATAACGATCGCACACTCAGAGCAGAAGTCTTAAATGTATGTTCCAGTATCTCCAAAAGTATTGGAACAGCAAGGCCTTTTCATTTGTTTTTGATGTGCACTGCATACGTTTAGATGTGAGAAAACGATATGAATGCGTGAATCAGTTTTTATTTCTTGGTTTTCACATTTAGATTTGTTCATTAGAGCTGCTCGTGGATCTGAACACCCCGTCGTTTAAGTGAAACGGAGGTTTATAGTAAATACACTTAATATTTGGTTGTAATGGAGAAGTAGTGGGGGACTAGTGTTCGTTAGAGGGTCGTGGGTTTTGAGTTTCAGACCAGTGGGTGACTCAAAGGTACCCTTAAGCAAGGTACTGTCCTCAACACTGTTCCCTGGGTACTGGGTATATGCCTGACCCCTGCTTGACTTGGTTTTTGGGTTAAATACAATGACCTACTCACTTTCTGTTACTGGTCACTTTCATATCCCTAGATTGCAGTAACTGCATCAAGTCTGAAAGCCACTGACTTCAACATATTGTTTTTTTTTTTTCCCTGTTAGTTCTGCTTTTCCAGACATTTTTCCACAGTATCTTGCAGTTGCTGTTGGTTTTGGTGGGTTTCCCACACCAGGAGGTGAATTACAGGTTTGGTTAGGCTAAGATCTGGTGATTGACTCTAAAACTTTCCACGGTTTCTCCCTGATGAAGTTCTTTGTTAACCTGGCAGTGTGTTTTAGAATCATTAGAATCGGTTTTGCAGCCGCTGTTTTAAGTAAAATCATCAGTAAAGATTACTGAGCTTGTTCCAGAAGCAGCCAAAGCCATGACACTACCTCCACCGTGCTTCACAGACGTTCTGGGTCACACTTCGGCCTCTCCGTTTCTTTGGTGGAGCTCAGTCTTTGTGTCATCAGTTCAGCAGCGATCCAGAAACAATGTGGCTAACCTTTCTTAGGTTTTTACTGCTGATGAGCGTTTTGGATCTGGTTGTCATGCCCATTATTTGTGAAGCTTCCACTGCTGCCATGTGGTTGTTCATGATGTCACGGATTTATAAAATAAAAGCTATTTTTTGCCAAAGCAGGGGAACAAACCTTGCTGTTCCAAATCTGTGATTGTTTAAGAACGTTTACCACCAGTTTATATGGTGTGTTCTGTAGGGTAGAACCCTCAGCCTTTTCACTTTGACAGAATTGTGGTTTTCTTTCAGTGATCAGCCACCACATGATGTGAAAATGTCATACAACCATGGGGACATTCCCCCATGGGGATCCTGCTTCTGCACAGCTAGTGTGAAACCAAAAGCATGTAGCTAAGCCAACATATTTCCTTCTTTCTTTCAAGATTTTTCTAGTCTTTGAAAGAGTTAAAAGGTTCGAATCCCACCTCTGGCGCTACCACCACCGGGTCCCTGAGCAAGACCCTGAACCCTGAGTGTCTCCAGGGGGACTGTCCCTGTAATCAGGACACGGAAGTCGCTCTGGATAAGAGCGTCTGATAAATGCCGTAAATGTAAATGAAAAATCACACCAGAGACTTCGGGAGAAGCCAAATGTAGCATTGGTTCACCTGCATGAATAAGTCACTAAAGACTGCTTTATTTTTTTATTTATATATTTTTTTCCCCTCTTCACAGACTAAAGATTCTGCAGTGAAGAAAACCGGGACCATCCAGTCACAAAACCTCAGTAAGTGTCCGTGGGTAGTTTTTTTTTCTTTTTCAACATAATTCTCCGCGCTTCAAATAAACAGCTCTCTTTCTTAGAACTACATGCTAATTGGATTAAAAGTGTCACCAAAAAGAGTCAGTGTCACCATCAACAATTTAATAAATCACTTCCGAAAGTTGTAAAAATGCTTGCTTGAAAGAAACGTTAAAAGAATCCCCTTTTGACTTGTTTGACTTGGTTGAACGTTACTTAGTCTGGGTGGCACTTTGAGTCACTGAGAGCATGAATTAGGTTAACTTTACACCACAAGCAACACGGCCGGGCATTAAAGTGGAACACGAGTATTTTTGTATATGAGTGTACAGGCATGCAGCTCAAGGTAAACGACCGCACATCCCTTCAGCAGTCGCCGGCCTGAGTCTTTGACACCGGTACAGAAACCGTGCTTTCCTCTTCCGATCTGAAGTGGCCTTCTTTTAGCTCGGCTCTCGTGAGAACGAGGCGCCCGGTTCTAGTGGTGGCTACAATCGGGCGGGGCTGAATCCGATACAGTGAGCAACTAATCAGTGGTGGCCTAGTGGTTAGGGACTAGGTCCCAGGATCGGAAGGTCATGGGTTCAAATCCCAGTAGGTCGCCCTGAGGTACCCTTGAGCAAGATACCGACCCGGTCACTGCTCCCCGGGTTAATTAGCTGCCCCTCGCTGCATGTGTGTATGGGATAAATGCAGAGGCTGCATTCACTTCAAATCAAGGTACTGATTTTTTGCGCGCTCCATCCCTCCATTCGGCCCTGAATCTACAGGTTCTTCTTATGTAGAAACCTGCTGTCAGTACTTTTTCTCTTTTTTCCTAAATTACACGCGACATTATTGCAAATGTTCTGCATTAATAGATGTTTTAT
The DNA here is from genome assembly GCA_017165825.1 of Hepsetus odoe. Taxonomy (NCBI): domain Eukaryota; kingdom Metazoa; phylum Chordata; class Actinopteri; order Characiformes; family Hepsetidae; genus Hepsetus; species Hepsetus odoe. The sequence continues at coordinate 24,369,242 of CM029380.1, forward strand.
TATATTTTTCCATCAGTGATGATCAATTTGCTTTGTTTATTTAAAGAACTGTGCATTTAAAAATTGTGCATATCGTGCTAATGTGCCGCTGACTCATTCGTTATTGGCCACGCTAGCGCGTTTGTTGATCCTTCAGTTAAATTCATTTAAGCATCTGATATGTCCAAAATATTAAGCTTTAAACTCCATTATTTATCTATAAATGAAAAGGTTTAGGTTTTCAGACGCTGTTGCTCTCGTGGTTTTGTTTTCGCCCTTTTTTTTATTATTAGTTATTTAAATACATAAATAAATAAATAAATATTTGACCGAGCAGGTCATGGATCTTTGTGGATGAAGACAATTATGGGCTTCTTGTTTTGCTCTTCTCTCCTGTGTGCGGTAATTCTGTTTAATGGATGCCCTGCCTGCTCCCGTCTGCCAGCTCGATCCCCTGACAGCAAATTAAGACAAACTGGCTGTTATTCTGTCCTCCTCATCTGGCAGGATTGCAGAAAGAAGTAGATTGACTCAGTAGCAGGGATTAACCTGAATTAATTAATTAAACTGAAAACACGATCAGGATTCATGAAAATCTGGATGGACCCTCAGAGTGACTTCAGGTTTTGTGTTGCAAGTCCCATGCAAGTCCCATGCAAGTCCCATGCAAGTCCCATGCAAGTCCCATGCAAGTCCCGTTCTGAGAGCAGTTTAGAAGTGGACTTTTCCAGCATGTGTTTGTCAGAAGTAAACAACCCGCCCAGTCTGACAGAGTGTAATAGGGCACTTTTAATCTGTGCTGTGGATCCAGACTGCCAGTTTCTGGCAGTTTCTCCAGCACTTCGTTAAGTCCCTCCCACCGTGACCCCAGGAGAGGTGGAAATTGGTAAGGAAGCAGAGGATGATCCAAGTAATGTTCCTCCACAAGTGGAGAGTAATTGCTTTTAGCTGGAAGCTTCTGTGCTGAAGACGACTGGTGCAGTAAAGTGGATTTAAAAAGCTTATTCACAGTTGAAGAACATGATGAGCAGTTTGAACAGCAGTACAGTGCTGTGCAAGTTTTATAGGGCCTTTTAACCGGGACCAGGAACCGAGTCGTACCTGGGCCACATCATCCTGGTACACAGTTCCACGGCCCACTTTGAACCGGCTTTATTTTCCATTGTTTAGGGTCCAGAGAGACGAGTAAAAATATCAGATCGCACCAGTTCCTTTCATCATTCTGGTTTTCTCTCGCTCCACACCGCTGTGCGTGCTTGCGGGACTGACTTGCAGGCGTTTTGTAGCATTTAAAAAAAAAAGTGAAAGTGACAACCCTTGTCATTGCGAGGTCACGGCACAGCACACATGAACCACAACGAAATTGGACCTCTGCATTTAACCCATGCACACTCAAACCCGTGCAGCAGTGGGCAGCTATTGAAAGCGCCCGGGGAGCAGTGATTGGGACGGTACCTTGCTCAAGGGTACCTCAGGGCAACCTATTGGGAAGGGGTTTGAACCCCCGATCCTTCGATCATGCGGCTAACGCCCTTACCGCTAGGCCACCGCTGCCCCATTTGTATTACAGGCTACATTTAGACTGCTTGATCTTTTGCTCCGCCCACTTACCTTTAAAGGGTGTCCAAAATGAGTGACTGACTAATCAGAAACTAGTGGCGTGTGGCTAATCTGAAATGATAGTTGTGTTTATATTAATATTAGTGAAAACAGATATTTATGTCCTTAAACTGCGCAGTTCTGTATATCAGGGTCTAACCAAAGCTAAAAAGTGTCTTGTTTTAACTTAAAAAAACGACTAAAACAACTTTATATTTCTCGTTATGCCGTCTGCAAACCAGTCAAGCAATTTTGTGATGTCACAAAAACAAAACGCAGCAGGAATGGCTGGAACTAAACTACTGCAGACTGAACGGATAGAATAAAATGGATGTTTTATAACTGTTAGGTTCCTTTAATCGTGCAGTACATTTTAGTATTTGAAGGTAAATTGTGACTCGCACATTTGTAACCCTCAACATTTATCCTCACTTATCTGCACACGCATCCTTAAAACTGAAGATGTTCGTTTCGGCCCTGTGCTGTTAAACGAGCTGCGCTTTAAGGCGCCCAATCAGAACAGAGATCATTTGCATCAGACTGTTTAAAACGGTCCATTGATTTGTTTAATTCGAAGCGATAAACTGCTGAAAACCCTCAGTATCAATCAACTGGCCAAATTGATCACCCACTCATTGGTTAGCTGCTCATTTGCATATCCTGCCAGGACCAATATTGCAATAACAGTTAACAGAAGATGTTTTGAGCAGCTTATTTTTGTTCTTATGCAACTGCAGGATAAAACTAATACATTGTAAGCGATGGTGCACATAATTCCCCATCATGAAGCCCTGCATGTGGACTTTGTTCTGTCTAAAGATAATGAAGAGTGTGAATGTGAGAGTGTTACTGCTGATTAGACTCTGCTAGACCTCCCTCAGGAGACCCAGCTTGGTTCCCATTACTGCAGCTGGTCATTTATTCCCCTCTGGTTAATCTCGCTGAGAGACGGCGGCTACAGCCTGCTCATCGATACGCAAAAGTAAAGCCAGGAGGTTTAAGAAAAGGGGCGGTCCTTCGAGAATTTTCTCAACCCTTTATAAAGAGCATCAACACTCTGGTGCTCTTCACCCGCACCTTTTCCGCCGTTCCGTCCTTGTTGTGCCTGAGCGATAAAGCATGGAGCTGGCCATCCGCAGACACCGCAAGGCTCAGAGGAGATCCGCCCACGGCTCGGCCCCGTGCGGCCTATCTCGCAGGGTGGGCGTCCGGGTGCTTTTGCACCGAGACCTGCTGACCTGCCGTTTCCTGAGCTCGGTGCCGCGCTCCTGGCTCCGCCATTACTGTCACACCTCTGATGCCTCTCCTCTCCCTGCAGCCCCCAGAGAACCCTGCTTCACCCCTCCGCACTCTCACCCTCCGGCTGCCGATGGCTCCAGTCGCTCCGCCCGCTGCGCTCCAGGCATGACCATCCCGTCCCACGGACCCAGCGCCCAGCCAGCCACCCCCAGCAGCACCCAGCCGCTCAGTCACACCAGCAGCTCCAGGTCAGTCGTCATTCTTGACGTTGTCTCAGAAGTCAGAACTCAGAAGAAACATCTGTAGTCACGTTTGGTTCGAGCTTGTGAAGTAGAGCTGAATTAATAAACGTGGACGTTGTATTTATCACATGGACGATTTATTCTTGTTGTAAAACTACATGTGCATGTCTCTTTTGATCAGTTGGAAAAAAAAATGTTGATCTACTAGAGTTAAATTGTTCCTGTCGAACAACATTGTTTGTGATCTTTCTTCTTGTTTTTCTTGCATTGCTGTGAAACCCAGCACACTTCAGATTGGTCAGCAGGGCTGCACGGTCTCCAGACTGTTCATATTTATTGCGTAACTGTTCTCTGTATATCTGATATCACAGAAGGCTGCAATATGCAAACAAGCTTCGCAGTCTTGTTTTTGAAATGTGCTACTGAGTATTTTGATAACTCAAGGTCCAGCAAAGTCCCTGAAATGTGTCCATGTTCTACATTTTGATTTAGTTTTATTTGCTTCCTTTGTCACGTTATTGAGTCACCACTTGGGTTTAATATTATACGTCTAATTAAAGGCCAGTCAGTCATGACACCAGGTATAGACTGTTTTCTGAGTTTTGAAATGAAGGAGAAACTATAAATTAGAATTTCTTGAGAATTAGTCTGACAGCAGCATTTAAAAACACCTGTGCCCAGTTTACAGAACTAAACTGTTATTCCTGCACCTTTGCAAATAGACGCAGGTAACCTGCTTATCGTATGTGAGGCTTTCAGTTAAAAACAGTTCATTATACTGAGAGTTTTTAAAGACGCGAGCATCAGAAAAGGCTCTCCAACGAAAGCACGATCATAAAATCGAGTCTGTAAGAGAGAAAGTTTGATCTAAAATTAAACGAAAGGATGCAGTTCTAAACAGGTGAGTAGTTGTTGTTTTCGTAGTTTTACTTTTGGCTGCTTCCATTGGGGGTCGCCACAGCAGATCATCCGTCTCCATTTCTTCCTATCTTTTTGCAGCATTTTGACTAAAATAAAATCTGGACTCTACTGAAATTAGGATGCCTGTGTTGCATCATACCATTTGACACTCATACTAAAATGGTACTAAAATGCAAACTAAACGCACGCGTCTCTGGTCTCTGCTGCTCTAAGCCTCTGTGATGTGATGCTGAAGGCTGTGTGTGCTTTTCAGCTCGATTGCCGGGGAAATGGATGAAGTGGATGCATTCCGGATAAAGCGCTTCACGGAGGATTCCATCTCTCTCGCTCCGTCTACTGCAGAATCCACCGTCGTGGAAGGTGAGACGTCTTCCTCATGGGAGTCCTCCCTCCCTTCTTTCTCGGATCGTGTCAGCAGCCAAGTCAGTTTGTAGTTATTATAACAAAGAAATGAGTTAAAGTGCGGTAGATACGAAGTTTCACTGGAATTCCGACACACATTCTTCAAGTGCCACACGTGAATTTCCATGGAAATTAGAAAACAACACCTTTTATAGAATTTCCAGAGCTGTGTCGCGAAGCACTCCACGTGGGACAGCGAGCTTTTGTTCACAGATAACGTTAAAAACTGTTAAACTTTTTTAAAAATCAGTTTCATTTTTAAAATGAGTGATTCAAACTTAAAAAATTCAGATTAAAAAAAAAAAGGTTTGTCTGTTTTTAATATAAAAATGGAAAAGAATAAAAATATTTCATCCAACATTTTAAGAAGAGCTGGAATTAAAGATGTATTACTCTGTACTGTACTGTATCCCTTTAAAAAAAGGACTTGAAACCACAGTTTAGCAGTTTAGTAATGCAGAAATGGCCAAATTCCCCGGCCTAGCCAGATCTTTAAAGATGTTCCTTTAGAAATTGTTCCAGGCAGCCGGCTCATCTCATGTGAGCCTTTCGGTTAAAACGGCTCATTTCATCGAGAGTAACGAGAGTAAAGGAAGGGTGGCCATACTGTCTCTAATAAAACAGCGATCGTAAAACTGAGTGTGCAAGAGATCTCAGTGTGTAAATCTGTTTCTCTTACTGAAGGAGAGAGAAGATGAAGTTTAATCCTTCTGTCTTGAAGTCAAGTGTAAAACAATCAAGTTTTAACCGGCGAATTTAAGAAGTCTCGTTCTAAACGGATGCGTATCTTTCTCTGCAGACATGTACTATGCCAGCGTTCGCCAGGAGCTGGACGAAATGGCTCAGGACTTTGAGGTGGAGTCGTGGAGCCTGGCTGTGGAACAACAGTTCCTGAAGAAACATTCCAAAGACATGATCAAGAGGCAGGACGTCATATACGGTGTGTCTTATCTTAAAGCCCTGCCGGGGACACACCCTTCTCACAGATTTATTTTCTTCGTAATTCTTGTTCTGTTACTGTGTATCTACTTGTCTTTGCTCTGAACGAACGCAATCGTGAACCTTTCAGAGCTGATCCAGACGGAGATGCACCACGTTCGCACGCTGAAGATAATGCTGCTTGTGTACGTGCACGAGCTGCGTGAGACGCTGCAGCTGGACCAACGCAGGCTGGACTGTCTGTTCCCCTGCTTGGACAGCCTGCTGGAGTTACACCAGGACTTCCTGTTCCATCTCAAAGAGCGCCGCCAAGAGGCTCTGCAGCCGGGCTGCGAGCGCAACTACACCATCAACAGGGTGGCAGACATTCTCATTAATCAGGTACAGAGCGCTGTGCATGGTACCGTGAAGATCTTCTGCTAAATTATGTCAAAAAATTCAGAGTGTAAACAACAACCGTTGTGTATTAACCGCTTCAACTGCACAGTATCTAGATTGGGAAGCAGTCCGTGCTAGAGGCGCTCTGATTTATTTATTTTGACCTTCTTAAAAAGAATATCTTTGTTTATTGAGATTTCAGATATTGCCTTGTTGCAGTTTTTCGTCTTCAAAGTTGGGCACCAGGAGTTTCAGGGTGACCTTTCCCTTGTTGTTCAGTTCTCAGGGAAAGCAGGGGAACGGATGAAGGAAAGTTACAGTGCGTTCTGCAGTCGGCACACAGAAGCCGTCAACTTCTACAAAGAGCAACTGCAGAGCAACAAGAAGTTCCAGAACCTGATAAGGGTATCGTCACAAAGTTTCGAATACAGTTTGCTTCTAATAAATTAAATGACCCTCAGGGTTAATTATCTGTGTACATTTTTTTTTGATGAACTTAAAGATCTCGGTTGCTGGTGCTGATCTGTCGGCTTCACGCCCCGCAGGAGTGACCACGCATTTTATAAAGTGCTGTATCTCATTGCTCGTATCCAGTAAACCCACTCTAGAAGGAATGAGACTCTTTGGGAAGTGTGATTGTTTAAGAAGGATGCTAAGCTGAGGTGTAGTGAGACGGGGTGCTTGCTTTACTGTTTTAGTAGATTTTGGCTGATCTTGCTGTTCTTGATTTTTCAGAAAATAAGCAATTTGTCCATCGTGCGGCGGCTTGGTGTTCCAGAGCTCATCCTCCTGGTGACGCAGCGCATCACCAAGTACCCCGTCCTTGTGGAGCGGCTTCTTCAGTACACAGAAGGTCAGGTTTTTAACTCAATTATTCATAAACGCTTCGTTTCTGAAGAGAACATTCAGTTTTGAAAGAAGCCTAAATCTGTATTGAGTTAAATATGTAGTTTTGAAATTTTCTTCTTGAACTGGTGGAGGGATACATGCAGGGCCACAAGGTCCTGATTCACTGTTTTACCATCATCACCATCGTTTAAACACTGGGCAGGTTCAGTGGTGGTTTGGAGAAGAAATAAAATGGGTATAATGGTTCCATTTCGCAACATTGTAAAGAAATCTGAACCTCCTCCGGATGAGTTTGTTTACATCTCAACCACTGAAGCGAAAGTGACTATTTTGGACATGGTGAAACACATCACACAGTGAGACACAACATAAAGCAACCTCTGCTTTTCACACACACACACACACACACACACACACACACACACACACACACACACACACACACCGTGCAGCTATTTGAAGCCCCCAGGGAGTAGTGATTGGAACGGTACCTTGTTCAAGGGTAACCCTGGGCAACCTACTGGTCTGGGATTTGAACCCATGACCTTCTGATACTGGGGCCTCGTCCCTAAACACTAGAACAAGATGCCCCAGATTAGAAAACCCTCCAATTAAGAAAAAATTACAATTTCTCTATAACAACGAGGCCCACTCAAAAAATGTCTTCTACATTAATAACCACTTGCTGGCCGATTGACCTGGGATCACCATCGCAGCACCGATTCTGTTGCTCTGATTCTGATCTTCTGCGTATCTCGCTTGGATTGTTTCCCACAGCTGGCACTGAGGAGCATGAAGAGCTCCGTCAAGCCCTGGTTCTGATCAAAGAAACCATCACAGAGGTGGACACCCAGGTCAACCTCTACGAGAAGGAGACGCGCCTCAAGGAAATCGCTTCCAAGATGGAGTCCAGATCGCTTGGCAAGATCAAAGATGGCCGAATATTTCGGAAGGAGGACCTCACGCAAGGAAAGAGGAGCCTTCTGCACGAGGGCATGGTCAACTGGAAAGCAGCGTCTGGCAGGCTGAAGGGTATGAGCTGGACGTTTGGTCAAAGTCCCCAAATGTAGTCCTTCCCCAAGACGCTGGGGAAGTGTGTCTTTAATGATTACTTATTTCTGTTAGCTTTATTAGCCTTGAAACTCCACAACGCAAACCACCAGATAACGTCTTGGCTCAGGGACTTTAATTGCAGTTAAATTTAAAAAAAAAAGATTTGGGAGAAAAACAATTCCGTGGAAATGCTTCCGTTCTAAGGAAGGAGAACTTTTAAAGCGATGGATGTTGCTTTTCAAACCTCACGGTATCAGATTCTAGATTTTGATTTCGATGCTGATAAGAGCTCTCCTTGTACCTTAGTTTGTCTACCTAAAACTTACCTGCCAGTATTTACAGCAACATCATTTCATTGAAAACAGATTTTTAGCAAGTGGGATACATAACGAAAGAAAAGAAGCTCGAGGAAAAAGAAAGAGCTCGCAGCAACTAACTTTTAACAAGCAATTTCCTGCATCTGATAAAAGGGACAGCGTCCTGGGGAATATTCCACACGAGGTGCCGCTCAGTCTGCCTTTTACAACAGTCAGCATCACTGGTGCTCTCTGCTGGCAGCACTGACCCCCAGCTCTGTGCTCCAGTTCATCCAGATATTGACACACACTTGAAGCCCAGACCATTACACTTTGAGGTCAGCAGGTTTTTCAGGAAACCTGAGAGCCAGTGCGTGGAGTGAACCGATTTGAGCAAGCTTAATTATTCAGAAAGGTGTTAATGAATAGTGTATTATATGCACGTGCTTGTGTATGTATACATAGGCGTGTATATTTCTAAATCAAAATATATAAAAAAAAATATGCAGATATCCCAAAGAAAGTACACATTATAAAAAATATTCAGGAGATAAAAAAAAATCAGACGTACCCAATTTTTCTCTATAATTATAAGCAGAAAAAAACATTTCAATTATGGCATCTATGTGGAAAAATCAGTAAAAAGTTCCAAATAAGTGCTTGGTTTGGAAGATAAATGTGCCCCCACCCCTGCAAGAGGAGGCTAATAATTATAGAAGTGGGTTTTGTGACCAATAATTCCATAATGATGGAAAAGTTTATCTTTATAGTACTAAAATGTTGTTTTTATGTTTATTTGCAGATATTCTAGCTGTGCTACTTACAGATGTTCTGTTGTTGCTCCAAGAGAAGGACCAGAGATACGTGTTTTCTGCGGTGGTCAGTTCAGCCATAATTCCTTAAACATATATTGCTATATGTATTGTATACGTTGTATATGTATATGGTTTAAATAGCTCCTACTACCAATTATAGCAATCGTAATAACAGATATGTCTTTCTGTTTGTCATGTTTGGTGATTTTAATAATAGGACTATTGATAAAACTAATACTGAGGGTGTTTTATTCATATAATGCTTTTCCAAGAGCACAGATCACTTTACAGAAGAGAAATCCAAAATAAATCCTATTCGATTTGATAAAAATGACTAATTGAACTAAATGACCTGATGTTTGCTTTGCTCCTGATTTCCAGGACAGCAAACCGTCCGTGATTTCTCTGCAGAAGCTGATCGTGAGGGAAGTGGCTCACGAGGAGAAAGCCATGTTCCTCATCTGCGCCTCCTCCAACGAGCCCGAGATGTACGAGATCCACACGTCCTGCAAAGAGGAACGCAACACCTGGATCACACACATCCGCCAGGCAGTGGAGAGGTACGGAGCTGCCATTATTTCTAAAAATATTCATTTATGTTCTAATCATCAGTTTAATAATCAGGATGTGAGGGGACGTGAACCCCAATTCACTTCCGTAGCTTCATCAGTCACCGTGTGACTTTTTATTATAATTGAAAAAAAGCACTGATGGATTAAATACTACTAATGCTAATAATAATAATAATAATAATAATAAAAATAATAATAATACTGGTGCATTAGTAGTAGGCAATGAAAATCTAAATGTTATATGTATAAAACATTATACATACTCTTTTAACCTGGGAACAAAAGGAATTTTAATATATTTATTATATTGAATTAATGCTACCAATAATAACAATCGTGATAGATGATTTTGACCATATTTATATATATTTAATAATAATAATAATAATAAAAATAGTGCTATTGCCGGAGTAGTAGTAGGCATTAAAACGTAACTAAAATATTAAAAAAAACAAAAACATTGCAGTGTATACAGATATATTTTAGTATGAATCATTGTCATAACAAAGGAATTTTTTAATATATTTAAAATATGAATACTCCCAATGATGATCGATATTTGAACATTTCCATTTATTTTGAGTTTAACTGCTGCAAGAGAAGGACCAGATCTGGGTTTTCTGCTGTGGTCGGTTTGCACGTCTAGAAGAAGATTCGCGGGAAAGTGTGTGTTTTTGGAAGGATGGTTTTCTGACCGTGAGTTTGTTTGTTCTCCAGCTGTCCACACACGGAGAGGCTGTTCAGTGAAGAAGAAGGAGCGAGAGCGCTGCGCTTCCGAGAGCTCCAAGGTGAAAACTCGGATGTTCTTCGGTTTTGTAGTAGCAGGAGAAAGTTGCAGCTTCCTACCACTAGAGGGAGCACAAGTGTTCACAATACATTTGTTGAGCGCACACATGCGTTTAGGTTGTAGTGGTACTGACAATAAAACATGATTTTGGTGAACTCTTGAGAAAAATGATTGAAAATATATTTCAGCTGAGTAGTACATTTATCCTCTGAAAATCTGGTGCCGCTTTGAGAGAAGCAGAGGAGCCCCAGCTGAGATACGTCAGACATTCTTTCAGGAAGCTCCTTTATTGTATGAATTCTATCTTAGTTATTCTCCATTTGTCTGGTGAGCAGATCAGTAGAAGTTTGGTTTTGTGTCCATCACTGCTCTAAAAGCAGTGCTTTCTGAAGTGTTACTCTTGTTCTTTTCTCAGAGCGTCTGACGGTGAAGGATGCTCAGATCACGCAGTCTCTTACCGAGAAGCTGCAGCTGTTCGCCGAGCTGGCCGAGTCTGTTGCTGGCGTGGAGAACATCAGCTCTTGTTCCCGTCTGCTGCTCCACGGAGATGCGTCGGACCTCCAGCAAGGCGAGCAGCTGCTTAAAGGAGCCATAACTGAAGGTACTTAGCACGAAACTAGACCTTGGGCAAATGGAATAGATCCTGATCCAGGACAGGTGCAGATCTGGGGTCACTTTCTTCTGTTGGTTTAACTTTTAAGTTATTAGAACGAGACATGAATGAAATATCTGCCGATAAGCTAATCAACGATTGCCAATAATTGTATTTTTTTATTTAAACAGGAATTCTATCATCTTACATTTCTCTGCTCAATTCAGGTTGATGTGTAAATAAAATCACTGAGAGTGGGTTTGATGATGATGATGATGGTCTGTGTCTGTGAAGGACATTCAGATGTCTGGTTCCATTCACCACAGTTCACATCAGCTCCACTCTGAGTGCCTTTGTTTACATCGTGTCCAGTAAATAATGCAGGAAATGTTTTTTTTTTTTTTTTTTTTTTTATAAATATATTAGTCAGCATGTAAAATACATTGAACTGAATCAGAGTAAATGAGCCAAGTCGTTATTCGCAAGTTCAGCTAATTGTTCCAAGTTCTTCTGCTCTCTAGTTGAAAACCTACAGAACCTGCTTGCCTCAGGTGTGAGAGGAGCTTCTCCACACTTGGAGGAGAACCAGAGTCCAGGCTCAGGGTCTGGCATGCTGCCCAGAAGAGCAGACACGTTTGGGGGATATGACCGTAACTTCACCATCCTGCAGAAGAGTAAGAGTCCACACACCTTTTTCAACAAGAAGCGGTGGTTAGTGGGGCAGTTAGGAACTAAACCCCAGGGTCAGAAGATCGTGAGTTCAAATCCCTTAGCAGTAGGTTGCCCTGAGGTACCCTTGAGCTAGGGACTGTCCTCATCCCTGCTCCCCGGGTGCTTTCAATAGTTGCCACCTGCTGCACGGTGTGTGTGTGTGTGCGTGCGTGCGTGTGTGTGTGTGTAAAATGCAGAGGTGTAATTCCATTGTAGTTCACTGTGTGCTGTGCCGTGTGATGGCACTGAGGTTCTATGGTGTTGGAGGTTTTATGAAGGCAAATGACTGAGTGGCAGTACAGTATATCATTACTAATCAATCATATTTAAGTGTGTGTTTGTGTGTATTTGTGCAAAATAGATGGCAGCATAAAGAAGTACTCGAGCGGATCTGGAAAGACCAGAGAGAGAACTCAGCGTGCCAGCTCGGACCCCCAGCTCAAAGAGATCTGTGCCAGTCAGGGGCTTGAAGAGACGGTGAGAGAACCAAGCTCCTCCTCCGCCTGCATGACAAAAACCATGATGGAATTAGAAGCTTTCTTTCATTTTCAACACATCACTCTGTGGATGAACCTCTCTCTCACGTTTACCTTCTCGCTTCCTTGCTTTTTCCATCTTTCCCTTTTCTCATAGTGTCTCTCTACTCTCTTCCGTCTTTCGCTCGCTCGCTCGCTCACTCACTGTCTTTGGATTTCTGTCTTCATAGCTTTCTTTAGTTTAGTTTGTTTTTATTTTATTTTTTTTTACATCTATAGTCTTTTTGTCTCTCTTTCAAAATGTACTTTTTAGTTTTACATACATTCCAAGTTGTCAGTTTTATTAATAAATTGTGATTTAGACAATGGTGTTGTGTGTGTGTGTGTGTGTGTATCCAGTTAGAGATCTACACAAAGAGATTCAAAGTTTTTCTCTCTCTCTCTCTCTCTCTGTGTCTCCCAGGATGACGCTTCCTCTCCCGGATGGAACACAATCTGGTCGAGCTCCAGTTTTCCTGAAGCCGAGGTGAGACGTGTAGATCCTGTTTTATCAGAACTTCATCCTTTAAGCCATAAATCAGCCGGTTAGCTTATTGATCAGAGCTTGTATTTATTGGGCTGATCTGCTCTGGTACAGCAACGTAGGGAGGAATTCAAACTGAAATCATTTAAGCCCCATTAGTTTAATAAGAGTCTCATCTTCACCTTAAGACAACAAAGTCACATCCATCACTTAAAAGCATGATCCTCCTGTAATCCACCTTGACTGGCATCTGATTGTCGAGCCAATTTGTTACCAGATGGGTTTAAGTGAAGCTGGGGGATGAAGGTGTGTGTGATCCAGGTGTTTACATTGTCTTCTTTTTCCTGTTTTTCCAGTTTTATGATCGGGTGCTGCTGCTTTCTCAGCGTCTCTACAGTCTGCAGGTAAACGAATGAGCTCATCCCTCACTCGTGATGCCTGCAGAACAAGGCTAACAAAAACTGATCGCAGATACTGTCTGAAGGGACGGGTTATGAAAGTTAAACCCTACAGGACTCTTAAAAGGCTTATGTAACGCAAAAAGATAATGTTTGTGGGCTGACTTTACTATTAGACTTTAACCCCTTGGAAGGGCTTTTAAAAATTTTAAAAGAAATCTTCGTGGATCCATGTCTGAACGCCAAAACCACGCGGTGAAAAGCTCGATATTTAATCTAGAGGGAAATGAAAATACACTCTGACGTGTTTTGTGGTTGAGATTTTTCCAATTTTGGTCCCAAAAGGACCTGAAAGTTGTTGCAGAGATGTTATTAAAAACCTGGCCGAGTCAGGAAATGACTGTGTGGATCATAGATAAGTGCCTAGAGGTAATGAAACATCTTCCCTCTTGTAGAACGTTATTCATGCTACGTGATACAGAAGCCGTGAGGTTTTAAACACATTGTGTGTATTTGCGGACTCGACTGCACAGAGAGCTGCATTCACTTAATCAGCTTCCCAAAGAAGTTTTTCTCCAAATCACGATGCGCAGAAAGGACGGTCTTCTCTCTGACAAGCAGTAATAACACAATACTGTTATAAATATGACACTCACTCATATAAAAACCTTCCCTCACAGTTTGGAGAACCACTGAAATAACATGGTTTGATTTAAAAATCTTCCATTATTTTGATGTGTGTCATTTCACACTTTACTCTTGGGATTAAATGCTCTTTTATAAGCATGTCAGGAATAAAAATCAGTTTTCCAGCTTTTTTGCACATCAACATTTGACTGATTGACCAGTTCAGGTGGGTTTAACTCCTTTTTTTGTTGCTGTGTGTACTTTTTGCTTCTTTTCCTTCCACACCCTCCAATCCCCACACAGGCCATCATCTCGCAGCAGGACAGTCAGATCGAGCTGCAGAGAGCCTCCCTGTTCTTGGCCGAGCGGGACCGTCCGGGTCGACCACGCGGAACCAACGTCCTGCTGGAGCAGGAGAAGCAGAGGAACCTGGAGAAACAACGGGAAGAGATGGCCCACTTCCAGCGCCTGCAGGCGCAGCACCGGCAGGAGCAGGCGCGATGGGAACGGGAGCGCGAGCGGCAGCGGCGGCAGGCCGAGGGGGCCGAGCAGAGGCTGCAGGAGAGGGAGGAGGAGTGCAGGAGGCTGGAGGCCCGACTGGCAGAGGAGAGGCAGGAACTGGAGCAGCAGAGGCAGACCTACCAGCAGGACCTGGAGAGGCTGAGGGAGTCCACACGAGCTGTGGAGAAAGAGAAAGAGAAGCTGGAGCAGCAGAAGAAGCTGAAAAAGCACAACACGGTTTCCAGCGCTGCTTCGCTCTACAGCCAGGAGGCGGGACAGGTGAGCAGGGAGGGGCCACTGAGCTTAGATATGATTGGACTGTTCAAAAAACGCCTGTTAATATTTATCCCAAAAAGGTGGGATTTGCTAATCTAATCAACGGCGAAAAATGTAAAGCTGTCAGTCTTGGTCCCCGTCTGTCACAGATCACTCCTGTCACTCTTCTCCACACATTCCAACCTGCCTGCCCTCTCTTCTTCTCCTCTCTTCCACTCTCGCCGTTACTCTGAACTGTTGATCCCAAGTATTTAAAGTAGAGTAGAGTAATCTTTTATTATCCCACGAATGGGAAATTTGGGCGTTACAGGGCTCTTATAAAAGTGACAGATGTACAGAAAGAATAGAAAAAAGTTATATAAAAAAATAGAGGTATAGAAACTCTACTCTACTTTTGTCACCTCCTCTACTCCCTCCATCCTCACCACTCCAGTCTTCCCTTTCATTCACACTCATGGACTCTGTCTTTGCCATACTGACCTTCATTCCTCTCCTCTCTGGAGTAGGTCTCCATCTGTGCACCTCTTCAGGGTCACACTTTGCCAGCTATTCTGCAACAGCAAGAATTTTAAACCCATTGCTTTCCAGAAACAAGGTACTGAGCGTCAGTCATAAGAGACGTGTTGGCCATATAACTTTACGTTTACACTGTTTTGAACAACGTTCCTGCAAATTTATTATTTTTTTTTAAATTTTATTTATTTATTTTTGTGCCTCTCCCAGCTTCCTTACTGCCCAGGTGAGAAGATTGCACCGTCATTAGTTCCTCTGCTTTAACTTTAGGCCCGGCCTGAACAATGCCCCACTGTGTCGGGATTAAACCGTGGTCTCTGTTTTCTCCTTTGAGCCTCTGTTCACCGTTTTGCCGATGGGAGATAACAGATAGGCTGCTGCTGCGAAAGAGACGCCCCGGCAGAGTTATTTGAACAGAGTTACAGGAAACCATCCACAGAGCCGCCCACGCTGAAGAGCCTGTCACTGTGTAAACAAACACGAGCCACAGATTGGGACACATCCTGTAAAGGCAAAGCCAGCATAATGCTGAAGTGGGACGTTACACTGGGGCTTATGGGTTTCAGACTGAGGTATAATGTGGTACAGTTCTCCGTGCCGCAGGTAAATGTTGTGCATCAAGGAACCGTGTAAATATCAACATGGTCCTAGAGGGAGCTGTCATATGTTCGTCCCAGAAAAACCGGCTGATATCTACCCTTATATAAATAATTATATTATATAATGTCTCTTAAGAGAGCAAAGATTCACACTGTCCCCCTGCATGTCCCCTCTCACCGCGTCCATAAACCTCCATCCTCAACATCCTTCTCCTGATATGCTCTTCGTCTCTCCTCTGGACGTGTCCAAACGAACACGGTCTTGCTTCTCTCACTTTGTCTCCAAACCGTCCAACCTAAGCTGTCCCTCTAAAACTTGTCCCTAATCTTGTCCACCCTCCTCTTTCCCAATGCAGATCTCAGCATCTTCAACTCTGTCACATCCAGCTCCACCGCATGTCCTTTCTGCAGCGCCGCAACCTGTATAACATAGCTGGTCTTACTACCGTCTCCCTAGATCAAAATATAAAAGGAAGGATTTGAATTCTTGTTTTCTGAAAGATCCCAGCCTGCTGGTCTCAGATCAGTATTAGTATTGGAGTAGATTCCTGATGATTTATTAAGTCATAAATAATCAGAAAGAGTTCTTGTTCAGCTGGAGATTTTCTGCTGTAGTCCTGTATAGCTGCATGATTTTGCCTCTAATGCGACATGATTTTATTTCCTCTCCAGTCTCCACGTGTGTGAAAGGACAGTGATGATAAAATAATGAATCTGAACTTCTCTTTTTCATATAATTAAGTCCAGAATGTCCCTCCTGGAGTTGGTCAGTGGTGCGGAGACGTTGTGGAGGTGTGGAAAGGGCTCTGTGTTACACAGCTAGTGTTTCAAGTTGGGCTATTTGTGTACGAGGCAACGGAGGCCAGTCCAGACATGCTCAGACTTCATCAAAGCTTTAGTGTAATCTTCACGCCTCACCGTGTGTGTGTGAGTTCACACCCAGCAGTGTTGTCGGCGTGCTTGTCTTGCAAAATGGTTGTGAAAGGACTGCCAGGAGCAGCTCAGGAGAAGGCATTTGGTGAACGTTGAAATATGTTGAAATCACTTCAAGAAGTCTGAGCTTTTACTGTCATTCTGCTGTGTTTTTTTTTTTTTAGATCAAAATATAAAAGGAAAGATTGGAATTCTTGTTTTCTGAAAGATCCCAGCCAGCAGGTCTCAGATCAGTATTAGTAGTTGAGTAGATTCCTGATGATTTATTATAAGTCTTAAGTAATCAGAAAGAGTTCTAAAAGGCTAAACAAGAAAATGGACTTAAGCTGAACAAGATCAAGCTACGCCAGGTTTAGAGACTCTCTCTCTCTCTCTCTCTCTCTCTCTCTCTCTCTCTCTCTCTCTCTCTCATTCATATATATATATATATATGATTCTATATTTTTAGTGTGTTTTTGCTGGATTTGTTTTAAGTGCTGCCTGGATAAAGTGTCTTCTTTTTTTTCTTTTCTTCTCACAGTCGCATAACAGCTGCGATTATTTAGAGTGTGTGTGTGTGTGTGTGTGTGTGTTTTATTGCCCTTGTTTCTGCAGAGTTGGGAAAAACCCCTCAAACAGGTATTTATCGGTGTGATTTAGGAGACAGGAATGGAAAGGAAACTCCTGCGTTTCACTGCAGCAGATAATTTGCTACCTTCTTTGTCCCGGTCTGCAGGAACACTGTCCTCTGTGTGGGGACATTGGCCCCACTCACTTCCCCTCACAACGGGGACACTGTCTCAGTTCTTCACGACACCCCCCACTACTGTCTGCGTGGACACTGTCCACAAACACTGCTCTTCACTACGGGGACTCTGCCAGCCTTTTGGATCCTTTTCTTTTTTTTCCCTTCTTATTCACCCTCTCCCAGCTTTTTTTTTTTTTTTCCTTGTTAGAATTCTAAGCTATCTTCATTCTTTCTTTGTTTTCTTCCCTGTCCACTTCTTTTCTGCCTTTCTTTTTTTCCTTCCCTCTCTCCTTCCCTCTCCTCCCCTCCTTAAAACCACACACTTAAATGCAGCGCTGCTCCGAGAGAGAAAACAAAGCAGGTCTGTGAGGAGGTTTACTGAGCTCTGCCCTGAGGACAAGCCTCCGCTTTGAAGTGCAACTGATGAACTCACAACTGGTGGGCCTGGGAGCCACGCGGAGGCTTCCAGAAGAGCCTCAGACGCCGACAACATCTGCTTCTGCAGAGAGCAGCTCTAACGCGTCTGTCCGGGACGGCGCGAGAGAACGAGTCGTGTTTCTGTAGCAGGTGGCTGCTTCCTCTGCGCCGCAAGAAACACTAAACTTTAAACACTAAAATAAAACACGGGAATAAATAAAGTCAGGAAGAATGTAAGAAGTCGGGTTGATTCCTGACCATTTGAGTGCTGGAGCCATCAAACGGGTTTTTCCACTTCCATCAGCGGCTCCGGATTTAACGAAATGTGGATTCGATAAACGAGAAGACATGGTCGTTACTGGCCCTCCCTAAAATGTACAGTTTACAAGTTTGTTCTAACTTTAGTGTTTTTTGTAACTGCTTACTGTCCGGATAAATACGTTTGCTTTAATTATTATTTTAATTATCATGAGATATTTCTTCACTCATACATATTTAACAGGCAGATCATCCTCCACGGGGGGTGAAATCGTTGCAGTGCTGATTTTTGTTTTTATTTTTATTTTTATTTTTCTGTAATCAGTAACAACAGCCTGAATTAAAAAAAAAATCCAACATAATGATTATAGTTAACAGAAATCTCACCTCTGCCTTTCACCTGGAAGGAATTCAGTGTCGCGTGTTCTGTCTGAGCAGCTTGGATATGACTGACGTCAGGTGTGTGTTTGTGTCACAGAGTTTCCAATGAGCTCCACGTGGCAGAAAGCGGAGCATATGTTTGTAATCTGATTTGATCTGGTAAAGACCCCTGTGCTCTCGCTGGCTGGATATCTGTAATAACACACACTCCGCACTTCCTCCCTGCTGTGTTCAAACACGCCGGCTGCTCTTGAAGATGTTCAAAGAGAAAACTGCCAGTCCTTTAAACACGACCAGCCGCGGAAGCCCCTTTCATCACCCTGATTTACAGATTCCAGCTTCACATTTAGCTGCGGTGACGTCCCTTTCGTGCAGGAGCTCAGCTGAGCTTGGGCCAGACACACCTTTCACATTAAACTTCACAAAAATAGATCTTTTTAGATCTTTCTAATAGATCTGCTACCTCAGAGCGAGGAACTGGTGAAGACAATTAAACTTGCTCCTACTTTTTAAACATGGACTTAGCCACACTATCGCTTTCCCAGTACCTGTTCCAGTCCAACATCATTCACCAGCGCTGGTCTAGAGTTTAGGAACTAGAATTCAGATCAGAAGGTTGTGGGATCGATTCCTGGACCAGTAGGTTGTCCTGAGGTTCTTGAGCAAGATCACTGCTCCCTGGGTGTTGGATATGGATGACTGCTGCTGGATGGTGTGTATGGGTTAAATACAGAGGATGGATTACACGCTCACTTAATTAGGTTCGAACTTTACAAGTGTATGTGTTGAATAACCCTGTCTGAGAGAGCACAGTCGAGTAACCGGTGTCGAAAAAGGCGAATCAGAACTTCTATGGTTTTAAGAGTCGTCACTTCCTAGCTAACTAGTGGTAGCGTGTCAAAAGACTTTGATTTGTCTTTAAACAAGTGTCACTGTGGCCTGAAAGACTCTTTAGGGTGAAGTTGAGTGCCTGGTGTTTGAGGTGCAGCCAAAATTGAACATTACCTTTGACGTGTCATTGCTGAACGTAGATCTTCTGCAGTGTTTCCTGGTCCTGAATCTTTTCTTGTTTTCTCAGCACTCGGTGAGCTCTGAACTTTTTTCTTTGTGTGTGTTTACCACACTTACTAGACATCGGACACACCCTCAATCTGGGGGGGGGATAATCATTTTAATACTGTGTTACCGCAGGCACCTCAGAGAGGCTGTTGTAAAAGTGAACGCACATCTCTCTTTTTCGATATTTAATGAAAAGTTCTTTCTTTATTCCCAGTTGCCAGCATCCTCCAGTTTCAATGGCGAGCTCCTGCTGGGGAACGCCGCCGGCGGGGACTCGAACGCTCAGACCCGGACGCTGATCCGCTCCAGTCTGTCGTTGGCTCCCGCGGATTACCTGGAGAGGCCGGAGGTTCCTCCCCGCAGGGAGAGCAGCACGGCCCTGCCGCTGAAGACTGAGGTACCCATCCACCTCATCAGCACCACCAACCAGCTCCACAAACAAGCAGGAGTCCAGCAGCAAATTCCCACCAAGCTCGCCATCATGAAGAGCAAGGACAAGAGCAGCAAGGGCAAATCCTCACACCGCACCGACAGCTCAGGTCAGTTATGTGTTCTGTAGTCACCAATTACTCAGAATGTATACACACACACACACGAATACACACACACACCCCACCAAACCATCTGCTTCTGGAGAGTTTAGATTCAGCCTGGTATCATGTGGGTTTAAAGGCAGTTTCAGAACTACCCTTACTGCGTTCTTGTCCTGCTGTGTATCTGTAAAACTGTACTTTCAGGGTTCTTTAGAGTAGTTCTTGCTCAGTCTGGTCCACCAGGAACCCTGCATGGTCCACATATGTGCATGCTGGGTTGAAGCATAAATGAGGTTCGGCCAGTTTCAGCTCCGTCGTATAATCAGTCAGGCAAACTGTTTTATCTTTGGCATACTGAGTAGATTGAATGAAAGAAATAGGAGTCTAAAGTGGCTGCAGATTAAGGAAATAAGGTTCTAGATAAAGGTGTTTCATCCACTAAGCGTTCAGCATCCGCAGTAAACTAATCCTCTAATCATCTGCACAAAATACAAGAAAGTCTGGATCTTTGGAATCAGAAATGAAGAGCTCGAGACTTTTACAAAAAGACAGTCAGTGCAGCAGCCAGATCTGTCTGCTCATACAGCCGAGATCATTAAACACACATACCGTGACCTGCAAAGCAACTTTACAAACAACTATTGGCAGTTTATGTCCGATAGTTCACAGTGACGTGGACGAGACTGTGGTTTGTACGTCCTGTTTCTGTGTGTAATTCTAGCGTGGGTGTGTTTTTGTTATTGAACTGTTCTGAATTTGTTTTGGCAGCTTCAGTAGACATGAAGCAGATGCTTCCTCTGAAACTCTCAGTCAGAGACGGGGAGAACACGCTGAAGGCCCGGCGCTCCATCAGTCCCCACCAGCAGCCTCAGTCTTCACAGTCTCTGCTCACAGGTAACACACACACACACACACAGCTCCAGCTTGCCATAATGCAGATTTGAATTCATTATATACTGTAGTCTCGTGCATTAAACGATATATAATTGTGCAGTATGGTAAATGGAATCTATTAATGCAGTTTACAGTGTAGTCTACATTCAACAGTGTCTATCTAGTGATGCAGTTCACGGACAATATGCAGAAGTGGCGTAACGTTATGTGTTGGTCCAGTATTTTCTGTAAAAATATATATCGCTGTATCATACAGACTGTATAATGATGTGGTATTCACTACATAATGGTACAGTTATGCTGGTACATTGTATTTTATATGAAATTATTGCTTGTGCGAACCCTAAAGCTCCTAATGATGGTTTCTCGGCCACGTTATTTCATATCAGCCGGGCCTTGTTCTAAACCGTGTTTGTGTGGTCAATCCTTTTAGATGCCACCAGCCTGGCAGACAGCTGCCCCTCTGAGCCGCCGTCCAGCCAGACGGTCAGCCTGCTGCGAACACAGGGCCAGAACCTGACCCCGCCGTACACCGTCCCCGATGACACCGCCAAGGAGGACGTCATCTTTTTCTGAGCGGTGCCTGCTAGCAAAGCGCCGTATGAAACAAATAAGCGGGAGGTTTGCAAAAATAGGCACAATTTTCTCCTACACTTACAGAAAAGATCTTTTTAGAAGCCTTTCACTCGTCATACGAATGTGTAGTCTAGTGGTTCTCAAACGTCTCCTCCGGGACCTCCAGACGGTCCATGTTTCTTCTCTTGGGAGTTGAGTTGGAATGTCTGGCGGTCTCTGAGGATCACCAGTCTAACCCTTTCTTATACTAATGCCAACGACTCTCGTTTTTTAAGGAAAGCATAGTCAAGATGAAGGCAAACTGATGAATTCACTGCTCAGTTTGACAATCCAAAGAGTGACTCAGGCAGGCGCATGGAATGAAAGTGGAAGGAAAATCATCAAAAGAGAAGAAAGAACTCTCACCTCAGCTCTTCGCTGGACTTGCAGCATTGCACCTTCTCTGGATCACTGCTGGACACGGGGACGTTGGATTTGCCATCCTTGTAGCGTCTGTCTGTTTTGCTTCAGACTTGATGGTCAGGAAGTATCCGTACATGTACAAAAAAAAAAAAAAGAAGGATCTGACATGTCTCTCTTGGAAAAGCACAAGTGATTTTTTTTGTTGTTGTTGTTGAGGCCCTCATGTTTGACTTTGTCAGTCACTGAAGTGCTCTGTGTGCAGCTATGCAGCTCTTGACGTTTTATTCGTCACGCTAGGACCCAGTGTCTCGGAAATCTGCTGTTTTTAACTTCTTTTGATGCATCAGCGTAACTCATCTTCTTTTTATCTTTTCCTCCACCTTCACTGATTCCAAGCAGTTATTAAGAGGAAGGGTCAGTGTTTGTGAGGCTACTTGACACTAATGTGATTGTTTTATGACAGTTGTGGACCTACTTTTTAAAGACTTGATGATGCAGTGGTTTGCATCACAGTTCCCAGTTATTTCCGTGTGGTTTCCACGTTCTCGCTCTCTGTGTGGGTTCCTCCAGGAGCTCTGGTTTCTTCTCACAGTCCAAACCCACGTCAGGTGCACTCCAGATGCCAAATTGCCTCCTAGCGGTGTGTGTGTTCGTGTGTATTGTCCTTTTCTCCTATGAGAGCTGGGATAGGCTCCACCCCCCTCATTACTAGGGTTCAGAGAATACGAAGATGGATTATTTCTTTTGGAAGAAGAATTTATATGTACATGTGTGTCATGTAGCCTTATAAACACTGCCCTAGGTCTAATCTTTTCATTTTTGAACCCTATTTGAGTCAGCCAAGCGTGTGCACACTCCTGTTGACTGAAAACTTTGAAGTAGTCTCCAAAACAGTCGTCCAAATTTTCATGTATTAGTGAACTTTGCTGTGAAGACAATGTCTAAAAATCCACTCCGAATTATTTCCCAGAGCGTAGCGCGAATGTAGGAAATGGGCTGCAGCTTTACTTGCTATTTTAAGGACTTTTGTTTTTTATGGAAGTTCTTAGGGCAAATTAAAAGTGGATTTTAATGACCAGAGGAAAACGGTAATGACCAGATCCACGTTTCAGCTTTGGGATGTTCCTCGAGCCAAAAAGAGTGTTAAAGCTGTATTTATGTGCTTTATTTAGGTTCAGCAGCCCCAACGTCTTTAGATCTTCTGACCAAGAAGTGGACAACACTTCGCTTTAGCTTAAATATGAATCGTCCAGTCCTGGCATTTTAGAGGATTGAGTGCCCATTTAAACCCGAGTCCGTTCTTTAATTGATTTCTACCTGCATACGCTTATGAAGAAGCATCCGCCGTTTTATGCAGCGTTTCGGGTTTATTTTTTCTAAACACAGGCACTCAGAATGTGAGCTGAACTATAATAATTGTTCTGTCTAAATGGAGGCTCTTTAATCACCATTTGCAGCTCTTTCATCAGCGCAGAGAAGCCGCTCTCGTAGCATAAAATCTTTTAGACACACAACACTAAAATAAAGATTTCAAATAGGTAGTTCACAGAAGACTCCGTTTGGAGTGCATCAGAAGAATGAAGGGATTCAGGTTCAAGTAACTCCGTTCGATTCAATCAGCTATTTATTAAAGATTTAGTTTCATCATTTCCTTAAACAACAAATAAAATGAGTGTAGTCTCGGATAGAAGTCCTGCCTAAATGTCAGAATTCTAAACGACAACGTTAAAAGAGGATTGGTTTTAATGGTGCTTCATTTTAAATCTGATCAGATCGATGTTTTTCTGAAATGGTCATCTTTGTGTGTGCACGGGTTGTAACTTGGCCAAAGTTTTCAGCATTTCAAATTCAGGTGGTGCTTCAGTTCTCCAAGCAGTTCCTTTTATTTCAACTATATAGAAGTTCATCGATACATTTCAGAACTGATTTCAGTACAACACCGAGCTGTATTTGTATATATGTCAAAAGTATTTTTTATTTTTTCCCTCCTTGTTCCAGAATGACATTGTAAAAGGAGAATTCTGCGTGTTTATCAAGGGTTCTGCATATTTCAGATCTTCTCATACAATCCTGCTGAAAGGAGCCAGACCAGATCTCATACACATAAAAACATCCCAATTCCGTTCACTCAAATCCATCAGATCCTTCACGTGTCTCCTGATGTGAACTAGAACACTTCCTTGGTGCCTCAAGGAATGGTTTTAATTTTAGTCCAGAATCTTCTCCAAGCTGCTAAAACAACATCCCGGGCAGCGTCCTCACCACCATTTCACGTTTATGAGGGACATTCGCAGGTCTGGTTCCGTTCACCAACACTGGGAACAAGTCTCGCAGCAAACCCACTTTGAAGGACTTGGTTTAGATCCTAACAATTCAATCCTCCACAGAATACTTTGCTGTAAAGAATATGATGTTCTTACACACTCTGGAGCTTTGAGGGCAACTCTGATGCATTTCAGTTTCAACTCCTTTATCTTGTGACTTTGGGCTAATTGTGTAAAACTACTCCAATAGATACGTTTGCAGTGCAAGCTACTGTCGTGAGTGTGTGTGTGTGTGTGTGAGTGAGAGTCACCTTGCATCATGATAGTATGTATATATTGTACATATGCTTTTGTTTAAACTTGGAGCAGATGTAGATATTGAGCTATGATGTCCACTGGAATAAGGGACAATCATTCAGCTGAAGATTTTTTTTGTTGTTTTTTTTTGTTTTTTTTTTAGACGCCCTCCCCTCAAAAGAGGACAACTTTTGTAATCTGACTCATTGCTTGCGAAATTGAGTGTCGTGCTGTTAATATTCTTAATTAGACACGATGTGCTGTTTGTTGAACGTCGGCGACCAAAGAGACACTCTGAGACTGTAGCAGCCCTTGCCTTGCTCTCCGTGTTCCTGTCCGTCTGTCTTCTGAGGCCCTGGTGTCAGTTTGACTGAGATGCTGTTTATTGCAGTGTGTTTCTGCAGAGGAACCGTGCACTTTACCTCATGAAGCGCTCGATACACTCCAGTTGGGCGGAGGGGTCTTTCACCAGCTCCGGAAAGCTGAGCCTGATGGAAGGCTAGGCCTGTCCAGCAGAGGAAGAGGGTACTGTAGGTTCTTCACCTCAGACCTTCCACATGTTCTTCTCCAAATCTAATCAGGACCCGTTTGGCCCACCAGGTACTGTGCATAAATCATCACCTCCTCTCCTCAGATGAACAATATCTCCATTCGACCAAGTTCAGGGGTTTCTGACACCATACACCTCAAACTTCAGACTCCAATCAAGAACAAAGCGACCTATTTCTCGGCTAAGATGGCTCCTCTGACTAGCAGACCTTTAACCTGTTAACAAATACTGCGCTGAAGATCAATGTTTCAAATGAGTTTCTTTTCCTGAACGCAGACAGTCTGAGCCGACTGCGAGAACACTGAAAAAACACCCTCCTGCTTTAATTTTCACGACCAAAAGAACTGCTGCGTCTAAGTGGAGGCTCTTTAATCACCGTTTGCAGAAAAGGCCCGTTTAAGAGAAGCTGTTCTCGAAGTACCAAATCTGGACTCTCTAAAGTGAAGATTTCAAAAAAGTAGTTCACAAAAGGCTCATGTTCATTTCAGCTAAAGGTCGTTCAGATTTGATTAAACATTAACATCAATAAAGAGAGTTTTTCAGCTCTTCAGAAGAAAATGAGCAGTCTAGCCTTTCTTGCTGCAATGATGTGTCAGAATTGTGCAAGAAAATGTAAAAGGAGGATTTGTTTTAACTGGTGTTTAGTGTTCAATGGCTCTGATTGGATCGAGGGGCCAAAAAATGGCACAAATGTTTTTCTTGAATTGGAGAAAAATGGACATCTTTGAGGTGTGGTGAGATTTTGGCCTGTGCGCACACAAACATGGACTAAATTGTGTGCAAATCTGGTGAACAGGCACAGAGAAGCCTGATCCAGTGCTGGACTCCATGTTTACAGATGTGAGTAAGCCGGGCTGTTTCAGAAACCA
The DNA here is from genome assembly GCA_017165825.1 of Hepsetus odoe. NCBI lineage: Eukaryota > Metazoa > Chordata > Actinopteri > Characiformes > Hepsetidae > Hepsetus > Hepsetus odoe. The sequence goes on from CM029380.1 coordinate 24,394,689, forward strand.
CATAAAGTCTGATGGAGACGCTGGACACCTTCACCTGGGAGCTACGGAGTGAAAGACATGTCTGGACTAAATTTGGGCAAAACTGTTCTTAAGCTGATAAACCCTGCTTGGTGAAATTACCCCTCAGTCATCTCTCTCTCTCTCTCTCTGTCTGTCTCTCTCTCTCTCTCTCTCTCTCTGTGCGACCACTTGAACCTGTGCTGGTGTCTTAAACGATTATCCTTGGCTGAGTTTTGCCATTCAAGTAAATGGCTGGACCTTTTTTTTTTTTTTTTGAGGTGAAGAGGCATTTTTGGATGGTGGTTTTTTTTTTGTTTTTTTTTTTGTTTTTTGTTTTTCTTCCCTCCCTCTTCCTGTGCTCGGTGGAAGCACCTGATGTAAATATCTGATTCTTTTTTTTTTTTTTTTTTGTGCATTGCCAATTTACACTAGACACTTTTAGTAGCAAACTTGAAGGGGACCTGAATGTCATTAATGTTTTCTCGTGTTTTGTGTGCTTGTATATGTTTTAATGAAGTTTGTAGCACGCAGCAGCACCGTGATTTTTCTACCATATTTTACTCACAAAAAACATATATAGTTATTTTACCCTGTGAACACACAAATCGCCTTAGAGACCTCTACAGTTTAGTAATAAAACATCTAAACGGAACACCTGTCTGGTTTATTTTGTCAAACTAATCATTTTATTGTACAGTATGTGAATTTACTGTGTACGATGAAGGTATAATCCTAGGCTGAAAAAAATATGTATTCATAAAGTGTTTGATTTGTGTACATACCTCCAGTCTGAACACAGAGTTTCATTCTAACCAGCTTTAAAGTCAGTATTCACCACCGCCACCGTTGTTCTTCAGCACAGCCTCAACTCTCTTAGACCAGCTCTTTTCTTTAAGTCAGGAACACTTCTCCAGGCTTCTTGAAGGACATCCCAAACTCTTCCTTGGACATCAGCTGTCTTTTGTTTCTCTGGGGAGATGATCCCCTACTGCTTCTGACTTTTGCACTTTTTCAGAGTAGCCACTAGTATGGATGTGGATTCCCTGCTTATCATTTGGTTCATCATCTCTAAACTAACAATTAAGGAATTTGAATCATTATCGCACCAATCGGGTTTCTAAAGATCTTTACTCGTCAAACACACACCGACCAGCATCAACATCTAAACTGCCTCCCAAACATTGCAGACAAGCTGTCCATCTTCTTGTTTGGGAGCAGTTCTCCAGATCTTCCTGAAGGACAGTGTTGTTGTCTCTCATGTTCAGTCCAGTCTCTGTACCTGAGCAGTTTGATAGTTCTGTGTTGGTTAATCCACACAGTGATCTACGTCTGAACCTTCAAGCAGAAAAAAGCGTCTAATTTAAGACATGAAGCAGTGAAGAAACTGCAGATGATTCCAGATGATCAGGTGATTAGTTTACTGCTGATGCTGAACATTGAGCACATTTGTTCCCATTTCTTTCATTTAATCCTCAATATGCCAAAAAAAGACCAGACCGTCTGACGGACAGGAAATGGTATTTCTGCACCAACAAGGTGATTCTCTATGGAATATAAAGAAATGAGGGGCTCAGGACTTGAATAAGACCCTGTTTACGTTTACTTTATACACAATTTTAAACTTTCTGGCAAAGCATCCTGACAAGGTATGTATACGTGTGTGTGTGTGTGTGTGTGTGCAAGTGCACGATGCTAATGGCAGTGTGTGTGTGTTATTACTGGCTCGGTTCTTGGCCTTCACACACAACCTGCTGGCTCTGTGTTCGGTCTAATTAAAGTCTTGAGGCTCAGCGGAGGTTATTTTCAGGTGTTGTGGTCCTGCCTTTGCTCCACAGCCGCTGTTACAGGAGAGTCTGTTTCTCTGCTTCGTCCAGATCCTCTCCTCACTTTTGTCTTTTCTGTTAATGCCATTCAGCACCGCGTGTGTGTGTGTGTGTGTGTTATAATACTGCTGTTTAAGACTTTGGGGCTTATTTTTGAGATTTCCTCCCTGCTCACCCTTCTTTAACTATTGAAAATGAGGAAACAACTATTCATGTGTTTATTTTTACACGTTTTAATGACGCTGATGCGTGTCGGAGCTCTGTGATCTTCTCTACTTGTAATCTGAATGTTTTTATATCACTGCCTGGAACTTTCATCACACCTGTAGCTGCACCTGCGTACAGTACGGAGACTGGAGTCAGGTAAAGCAGTGTGTGTTGGATGTTATCTAGAACTGGGATCCATTTCAGAACCCAGCACTTCACTCTGCTGGATATGTTTTGGCAGTGGACCACCCTTACACACGCACATGCACACCCACACCCACACCCACACACACCAGCACCTCACACAGACTACAGTGACCAGTAGCATGTCAGGGTCACTGCTGGGCTCAGAATGGACCACCACCACCCAGAAAATATCAGGCCACCCCAGGTGCGTGTTTCTAATAAAGTGGCCAGTAAGAGGGTGCACAAGGTGGCGTTTCTTATAAAGTGGCCAGTGAGGAAAGGCCCAAATGGGTGTTTTATTAATGTGGCTATTTTGATAATAAAGAAATTGAAGTGGCTATAATAATGAAATAATTCTTTAAAAATTTTAATAAAGTTTCTAATAAAGTGGCCAGATGGTGGAACCACAAAGAGGGTGTTTCTAATAAAATGGCCAGTGAATGGAATCACAAGATGGGGTTTCTAATAAAGTGACCATAAGGAAAGGCACAAAGTGGGTGTTTCTAATAAAGTGGCCAGTGAGCGGAGGAGTGTTTGTTGGTGTGATGATTCTAACGTCTGAAATGTCTGCAGTTATATAAATGTTTGTGTAAGATGTCGTTGTGATTGCTCTCAGATTAACACCAGAGTCCCGGGCCAACACCTTCCTAATTGTCTTCTTTCCCAACCCGTCATTATTGTCTTGGCGAAACTTCGCTGCCCTTCGCTCCTGGCACAGCGAGGCCTTGTTCTGAGACACAAAAGCCTGGTGTGTGTTGACACCCAGGCTGATTATGGGCTGATAACATGCTGTGGAACGAGCCCTTTCCGTCTTTCTGGACACTTGCTGTGATTGCATAACAGCCGCAGCCTTACAGATAAAAACCAGTCTGCCTCCAGTGCCAGTGCTGTAAAAGTAAATGTGTGTGTGTTTGTGTGTTCTTGGCAACAGCCCTGCTTTTATTTCTGCAGTAGGAGTGGAAAAACCTCTTCCTGTGGAGACTGATGGAAAACGAACAGTAAGAAAGTAAAAGCTTATTGTCTGGAGGGGCTGTTTAATATCAAATCGGCTGCTCCTTCAGAAATGCTCAGGGTTGGGTTTTTGAAGAGCGTGAGAACTTTATCATCCGTGCTTTGACTTTGTTTTGTAACAGAAGTTTTTAGGAAGTGTTATTTCTTTTGAGAAATAAAATATATTTTTTATTATATCAGGAAGAAAATTAAGCTGTTCTCTTTATTCTTTGCTTAAAGGTTCCTCAGGGCAACCTACTGGTCCAGGATTCAAACCCACAACCTTCCAATCATGGGGCCTAGTCCCAATCCACTAGGCCACCGCTGCCTTTTAAGGAGACTGGCTGTTCAGAGGCGCAATTGATAAAAATGCGATGTAATTGAAGCCTTAATGCTTTTCATCTCTATCAAAATAGTTTAATATAGAAAGTATTCAAATCAAAAGCCTAAAATGGAGCCCAACTGCAATGATCAAACCAAGAGAGCGTCAACATCAGACACTCCAGAACTCTTCGTTCTCAGCTCTGATCATCAGAACTGTCCCTCAGTGTCCTCACATGGAGACCCACAACTTCAGTCAGGGAGAGGACAGTTCACTCCACATTCATGCCGTAAACACACTTCACAACCTAGAAATGTTGAGACGGAGCTACCAGGAAAGAGGAAGGACGAAGAGGAGGGTTATGGATGTGGTGAGAGAGGACCTGCAGGTGTGAAAGAGGAAGATGCAGAGGACAGGAAGACATGAAGACTATGTTAGATGAGAAATGCCCTCAGACTTCAGCTTGTCGATTCTTTTAACCACCAGTGCATTTTGCTGGTTCCAAAATTTTTTTAAAGAAGCAATAAAATTATTTAGCCATGATCTTAACGGCTTCTCCCGAGCAGGGTTGCCGAAGATGCTGGAGCCCGTTCCAGTGCTAGAGAGAAAAACCTCCAGTCCAGTCCATCTGCCGTCTCTTTAAACTCTGGGAGGAAGCCAGAGCTCCTCTAAGAACCCGGGGAGAACATGAACACTTGGAAAGAACCCTGACTGGGAATCGAACCCCCAACCTGAGTAGAGCTTTACTTTAACTCACTTTAACTCGGCGTTGCCTTTTCATTACGGAGCGTATTTCCAAATTCAGAAACGCACCAAAACAATTTTATGGAACAGACTTGTGAACCGTCCCGATTGGCTGGATAGGTGGCGGAGCGTGGGTGTGAGGTCGGGGACGCTGTGCCCTGCAGTGCTCTGATTATTCTGGAATATGAAGCGGTTATAAAGGTGATGTAAGGCCTCATTAATCTGCTGAAGCTGAGAGAGGTTGACACACAGCCGTTCCCCTGAGAAACACACACTCCTGTCTCCTACATTATTTATCCTCATGTCACTTTTTCGCACGTCTCTTTGCTTGAGACGCTCTAATTAGGGCCAAACCCACAGCTGTCTGTCCCACGCTGGAGCGGCAGGCAGGCGCTGCTTCATTAACTGGTTCCTTTATCTGTCCTAAAGTATGTAGACCACTGCTCCTGCAGCCTTTCCTCTAAAATCAGGGGTTTGAGCAGAAGGAGTCTGCAGTAGTAATGGCCTCTCCTCTTCTGGAAGGGTGCTGGAACATTGCTGTGAGGATTTGATTAGAATAATGGAGTCAGTCAGGTCAGGTACTGGTGCTGAAGGATTAAAAGACACTCCAGCTGGTCCCAAAGCAGCTCCATCAATCCAGAGAGCTCCACAACCCTTCCAGCCCACCAGGACGGTGACTCCAGGCTCGTTTTTGGCTCTAGAGCTTCATTCTGTTGTTCGGTGATTCAGACGCACCTTCGAGTAGCTGAAGTGACTCATCAGAGCGAGAAGTACTTGTCGTTGTGAGAAACAGCACTCAGTGAACCACGACCAAATTCATCCTCTGCATTTTACCCACACGCACTGTCCGGCAGTGCTGGTGTTTGTTGGGTTAGTGTGTGTTTGACGGTGTTTATTGGTGTTTGTGTTTGAGTGGTTGGTGTTTGAGTTTGATGTTTATTGGTGTTTCTTTTTGATTGGTTGGGCTTTGATGGTGTTTATTGGTGTTTGTGTTTGATTGGTTGGGCTTTGATGGTGGTTATTGGTGTTTGTGTTTGATTGGTTGGGCTTTGATGGTGTTTATTGGTGTTTGTGTTTGATTGGTTGGGCTTTGATGGTGGTTATTGGTGTTAGTTTGTAGGTGCTTGATTTGCTGTTTGTGTTTGATTGTTGGTGTTTGTTGGGCTTTATTGATGTTTGTTACAGTGCTGTGACCTGATTGTAAGATTGCTAATAAGTTAAATGTTTTCCTGTATTTTTTCCCCAAACGTATCTGTGTATTGTTTCCAGAGTCTGATTTGAAAGTTCATAGCCTGGATCATTGTACTCAATTTGAACTCACTGTATTTTAGCCGGTTTTATTATTCCATCAGTGGGATTTGGACAATTATAGAAGACCGTTCACTCCATAGCTCTTACCATCAGACTGTGATCAACACACTGCAGACTCACACTGGATTAAATCTTAATATTAATCTTGTGAATTCCAGGGCGAACAAAATGATCAGGAACACAGGGCTTTACTCTCCTCTGGGACCCGAAGTTCTTCTCCATTCCTTTCTCAATAAATTCTTTTTGGTGTAAAGCTAATGACGCCCACAGGCTCCCAAACAAACATGGTGTTATTCTGGATGGGAAGGGAATTCAGTTTTGTTGTGCATCAGGCATCCAAACATCCAAAGCCTGCTTGGAATGTGTGTGAATCAGTTCTGTGGCATGTGGCCACTTAGACGTAACTCTGTTGTTTCCATTTCTCTCAAAGGAAAACAATGCGCCTCCCACACCGACCGGGCCGGATCTCTCCGAACAGACGCCCCAGACAGGTCAGTCCGGAAGATTAGTGCAGATACAGGCTACCATCATTCACAAAGACACTATCTAGAACTTAAACCTGTTCATACCATTGCTCTAAAATCAGTGACCTGTCAGAAACCTGCTTACACAACCGTCTAAAGTCAGTGACATATCTAGAACAGACTGAAACCTGCTTATACCACAGCTCTAAAGTCAGTGACATATCTAGAACAGACTGAAACCTGCTTATACCACATCTCTACAGTCAGTGACATATCTAGAACAGACTGAAACCTGTTTACACCACAGCTCTACAGTCAGTGACATATCTAGAACAGACTGAAACCCTTTTAACACCACAGCTCTACAGTCAGTGACATACTAGAACAGACTGAAACCTGCTTATACCACAGCTCTACAGTCAGTGACATATCTAGAACAGACTGAAACCTGTTTTAACTACAGCTCCACTGTCAGTGACATCTAGAACTTACTGAAACACTATCCAGACTGGAGCCTGATCATACAACAGCCTCTACAATCAGTGGCATGCCTAGAACTAACTGAAATCTGATAATGCAATAGCTTTACTTTCAGTAACATATCTAGAACGAACTGGAACCTGATGGTACTACAGTGCTTTAGTCAGTGACACATCTAGAACTGACTGAAACATGTTTTTACTTCAGCTCCACTGTCATTGGCATATGTAGATCAGACAGAAACATGTTTATACCACAGTTCCACAGTAAGAGGCATATCTAGAACTGACCAAAAAATGAAGTGCTGCAGACAGGTCCCTGAAGGTTTCACTGGCCCATAATTCAATGCCCTGGCTCCTTACCTTTAGCACTGCTTTTGTCTTTTTATCTCAGTTCACTTGCTCAAGGGAGCATCAGGGCAACCTACTGGTCCAGGATTCAAACCCACGACCTTCTGATCCTAGGACCTCGTCCCTAAACATTAGGCCACCGCATATCTGTCCACATATTTGACCTTAGAGTCTATTGGCTGAATAATAATGCTGTGATGTGGGAAACCGTGTACATTTATCTCCCAATTTATCCCGTTAAACCTTTTATGAGATGAATTAAATCTGCAGAAAGGATTTATTCTGAGCACTGTGGCCCAGAACCAGAAGGCCTGCTGTATTTGGGCTGCTGAGACAGGGTCTCTCATGGTGGGCTCCCCCAGGGGACAGGAGTGGAAGTTAATTCTCCACTAATTTGGCATCTTTTTGTTGTGGGACAGACAGACGCGCGCCACTGTTTTAGTGACGGGACGGTTTGCCCCCTCTTTTCCACCTCAGTGCCCCCTTTTCTGTACAGGGTCACAGTAAACGTTAACCACACACACACACACACACACACACTTCACAGCACCCCCTCCCAGCCTCCTCTCTCTTTGTCTTTTTGTCTCAGGGCGGCCTCTTTCAGGTCCTTTTGTCTCTTGCCAACTCTCAAACGGCTATTTATGTGCACCGCCTTAATTGTGTTGCCGGTGGAATCCGTTTGAATTTTTTCCGTTTTTCATTTTGCATCATAATGGAGCTTTTCACCAGACCACCACACACACACACACACACACACACACACACACACACACACACACTGTCAGAATCCCTTTGAGAGGAAGATGTTTCATCTCCTCATGCCTGTTTGGATTCTGTTTTGTAACTGAATTACAGGCCCTCCATCTGCAGCTCCACTACGACAGAAGGGAATTAAGTTGTTTACGTTCACGTCGAGAGTCCCAAACTCTCTCCCTTCTCACATCAGCACCGCTCTGAGATTCAACAGAAACACTGTCAGTGAGATCATTTCCCAGCCAGGCCACGAGACGCTGCTGGAAATTCTTCTCTGGGAAATGTTATAATATTTAAGCTGAAATTAAAATTTACTAGAAGGCCACACACACACACACACACACGCACACACGCACACACACACACACACACACACTGCTTAACATTTGATTTGTGCCTCCAGTCTCAGTTCACTCTGTTTAACAGAGTGATCAGAAAAATAAGGAGGGAAAATAAAGATCAATATTTGTTCTGTGAGTTAATAAATACATTAGAATTTAAATATCATTTAGAAATACAGTCCTGGCACAGGAGGAAAATAGATTTAACAATGAAGAAAGAAAGAAAGAAAGAAAGAAAGAAAGAAAGAAATAGCACGCAAGCTGTAAGTGTGGTGTGTGTGTGTTGAAAGTTACACACGTGGATACATGTCACCCCATATGCCTAGAAAAACAGTGTTAAAACATTTCTAAATCTAATAAAGCAGACGGTTTTGTCGACTGGTTGAAGAGGAGAACTGAGGGATGTGGAGCCTCCAAAAAAGAAAAGCTGTAAAATGTTAATGTAGAAATAATTTCATAAAACCTGACCAACATCATGAGAGAAGCAGGAGGAAAGATGAAGAAAATGGGCCCTTTAAAGAGAACTCTCAGTTTTCACTTGAGCAGTCACCCAGGAAGACCATGACATCTGTGTCCCGTGAGAGACTGTCCAGCTGTTTTTGGGGATTTTTTCCATCTGCCGTCTCTCTTCGCCTTTCCGCTCATTTCCCTCTGGTCCACACACACACACACACACACAGGCCACTCAGGAGACGTCTGCCTGGCATTGCTCCAACTGCTCTTTAGTGCCTGTGTGAATAAATCCGTTTAAACTGATAGTTTCACTGAAGCATAAAGCAAGAGAAAAAAACAACAAATGTATGGCTGTAAATATGTAAGTAAAATAGACTCTGGTAGAAGTAGATTCCACTACTTTACTGTGGAAAAAGCACAGGAATGTACTGAGAGTGTAAAGTAAAAAGTACAGGAATGTGCTGAGAGTGTAAAGTAAAAGTACAGGAATGTACTGAGAGTAAAAAGTACAGGAATGTACTGAGAGTATAAATTAAAAGTACAGGAGTGTACTGAGAGTGTACAGTAAAAGTACAGGAATGTACTGAGAGTGTAAAGTAAAAGTACAGGAATGTACTGAGAGTGTAGAGTGAGACGTGTCTCCTCTGAAGGACGTCTGGAGCGTCTGTCTGTGCTGAAAGTGAACTGAATCTCACTCCATATTAATAGAATTAAAGACTATTAAAGCCTCGAACTTCAACTCCAATAAAAACAATCTACTGAAAATAATCCACATGAACTTCACCGCTTCACTTTCATCACCGTCTCTACTAGTTCTCCATCACGGACACACACTCCACACACGCTGAACTCCACCGTCCACTCTCCCTGTCCTCTCTCTCACTCTCCTTCACTCTGTCCTGCACCGATGGACACTCAGAGGGACGTCTCTTCTGTGTTTGTGTACATTTAGTCTGAGACGGGTCCTGATGTTGGGACGTTGATGGAGAATTAAAATCATGGAGGATCAACTCAGATGTGCAGATATTTGGGGTCAGAAATATAACAGTGTCAGAAACCACATAAGGACATCTAGCAGGGATTACTGTCCACCTCCACATGGCTTAAGGTGAGGGGACGTAATACTAATTGGTGGCTTCATTACTCAGTGTCTACATTTGCCTTCAGCAGCAAACTACCACTTATCATGTCTGGGCTGATGGATTATATCTGGCGGGGACATTTGCCAAACTGTTGCTTTCAGAGGGAAGGCCAGCTCACATGTGGATGTAACAAATACTTGGAGGCAGTTTAATAATAGATGGAATAGCAGGGCATTAAACAGGACGGTTTAAATGGTCAGTCATCATAATCAGTGGCCTTCCAGCTCTGTGTGTGGTCGGACCGTCCGAAACCAGACGGCAGCCTTTCCCGGAAAATAATGGTATTTGAACGTCTGGTTTAATTCTCTTTTGGAAACTTGGATCAGCTTGATTTAAAGTAATTCATTCAAGTTTAAAAACAATTCCTGGAATTATGATGTCCTCACACATGGAAGATTAGTACATTATCTGGAGAAACAGTGTAATAAGCATAATATACAACAATTAGAGGTAAACCTTGGACTGAAAGTTTCTCCTGAAAGTTGCTCCTTCTGGAAAAGCCTGCAGTGAAATTTCAGACAGGCTCCTGGATTATTTTAACACAGATGATGTTGTTCTAGTAAGCAGAATCTAAACTATAGCTGCTCCCATTAGGTGTCTCCACATCTTCATGTCTTCATGTCCTCTGCATCTTCCTCTTCACACCATCCCCCTGCATGTCCTCTCTCACCACATCCATAAACCTCCTCTTTGTCCTTCTCCTCTTTCATCCTCAACATCCTTCTCCTGATATACTCCTCGTCTTTCTTCTGGGCATGTCCAAACCAACACAATCTCACTTCTCTCACTTTGTCTCCAAACCATCCAACCTGAGCTGTCCCTCAAACATACTCATCCCTAATCCTGTCCATTGGTGCAAATCTCAGCATCTTTAACTCTGACTCCTCCAGCTCCACCGTCTTGTCTTTTCTTCAGAGCTGCTGCCTCCAACCTGTATACCATAGCTGGTCTCACTACAATCCCATCACACTTGCTGGCAATCAGAAATCAGCCCCTCGGGCCTGTTTGTGCAAGAGATGTGTTGTGAGCAGTGGTTTCTTCTCAGATCCAAAGCAATCATCCCGAAGGCAGTGGAGGAGGTTGCTGTCGAGGCCTGCAGTGTGTGGTCATTTATTCATTCCATTCTCCATTTCTTCATTTACTTGGCAATTTAACATTTTGCCCTAAAAGACATTCTACTTCTCATCAGCTCTGTGAGAGAGCGCCTCTCCACCTGCCTGAAAACCACAGTCCACACCTTCCGCCCTCCGGCAGCGAATACTGCATCCGCACACAGCGGGCGGTGCTGGGAAAGGAATGCAGCCTGCAGGCGAGGACTTACCCGCCCTGCCCTGCACGATGCCATCGGAGTGCGGAGACTAAAGACAGTATCTGTCCTCCTGTGGGATCCCTGTCCTGCTCATTTAGCTTTAAAGGAGAATCAACACATACATCAAGGATAACTTTATTATTTTTATATATTCTGGTCATTCTATGCCTTTCATAAGTTTCAAAGGCTTTCGTTGACAGTTACATTAAGTTTATGTTTATGCTTACGTTTAAGCTTGCGAGTCAAAATCTGCAGTGTTGATTCTTCTCTTTGAAGAGCTCTGCATTTCACCCTGACATGCTGTCAATCTACTTCTGGGCCAGATCCTGACTGATGGAGCCCATTCTTCCATAATCAGTGCTTGATGTTTTTCAGAATTAGTGGGGTTTGTTTCTCCAACCGTCCCTTGAGGATTGACTGGAGCTCCATCATGCTGGAAAAGACGTTGTTCTTCCCCAGACTGTTCTTGGATGGTTGGGAGAAGTTGCTCTTGGAGGATGTTTTGGTTCCTTTCTTTATTCATGGCTGTGTTGTGGGGCTAAACCGTCACCTCGGCTGAGAAGCTCCACACATGAACGTTCTCAGGATGCTTTACTGTTGGCAGGACACAGGAGTGATGGCGTGCTCACCTTTTCTTCTCCGGACAATCTTTATTCTGGATCCCCCAAACAATCAGAAAGAGGATTGATCAGAGGAAATGACTTTACCCTAGACCTCAGCAGTCCAATCCCTGTGCCTTTTACAGAAGATCAGTCTGTCCCTGATGTTTTTCTTGGAGAGAAGCGGCTTCTTTGCGGCCCTTCTTGACACCAGGCTAGAGAGCACCGTACTGCGTCTGAAAGCAAATAAGTGCATCTGCTAGTTTACACTGTAAAGTGTCAAGTCAGTTTCATTTGTAAAATGCTTTTTATAACTGTTATCGTAACAAAGCAGATGTACAGAATTTGGTCTGAGTGACAAACTCCCTAAAACTGGAGGAAGAACCTGGGGAGGAACCGAGACTCAGAAGAGGAACCTGTCCTCCTCAGAATGACCTGATAATCAAGAAGGAACTTTACTGTTTAGAGTGGTTGAAAGTTGGGCTGGCGACCTGTCCAGGGTGTGTCCCCCGTCCTCGCCCTGTGTGAGCTGGGATGGACTCCAACACCCCCCCACGACCCCGTTTGGGACAAGCGGCAGAAAATGACTGACTAAAAATATTTTATTTCTGGAAATCAAGTTCTGAACTTTCTGCCCGTTTAATGTAAACGGTAAAAGTTTCCTTTTTTGCAATTTTGAAATAAAATCTGAATATTAAAAGTCTGTATAATGTAATTATAAACCAATCACTGTTTTAATCTTCAGTGTCTCTAATAGACTCACTTATGTGGTTTCTGACACTTTATGACTTACTGTTGTTATAAATATGGGCAGAAGTTGGAATTAAAGTCAGATTTCGGCGCTACAGTCTTCTGTACTTTTGTCCATTTTTCGCCCACAGTGTTCGACACCAGCGTCTCACGCAAATAAACTTCTAATCACTCGTTTAACCGCAGCTTTACTGCCTCCACACACACTGTGGATGTGAGGGCAGGGTGTGGTAGAAATCTGCAGGAATCTGCTCAGTGTTTCATACGTTGCTGCAACTCCTTAACCCTTTAACGCCCAGTTTAAACCTCCTTTGCTCCTTTTGTTTCCTGAGCCTGGGTTCAATTCTGAGGATTCTTTTTTGTTCCATAAGATGAAAAATATGAATTCACCATGTATGGGTGCAGAATCTACTAATTTCCACTGGAAATTCAGAGTCGTTTTAAGGAATAAGGTCATCCAGGCTATAAATATACAACATTTGGTCACTTTAGAGAAGTCATGACATTTTTCCTCCTCACACTACAATTGTTGCACCTGAAAGGGTTAATCACCATGTGGAAAATACTTAATGCAATACAGAAAGTCGGCAGAAACAATCTTTCTCTCCAAAAAAACATTTATTCACCCAGAAGACAAACACATGAAAGTCGGAATCAGTAACATTTCAGTGTCTGTGAGCGTCAAGAACAGGAAATCTCACAATCAGTGCTTTACACGGCTCGGCTGAGGACACGACACCATGTTCCTTTTACCGACATCTAAAGATATTTGAGTAAGCTGAGCTGGTAGTGGTGGGAGTAGGATTTGGTTTTGGAGGAACCACAAACAATAAAAAAAATACATTAAAATGAAAAGCTAAGACAAAATATACACATTTTCTATTTAAAATGTACAAGAAACCATCAGCTGTTGCTACATCAAAATAGGAAGGTTCTCTAACAGAGTATCAGTCCAGTTTGTCCATCAATGAAGAGAGGAGTCGGAGACGAGGGGACGATCGCTCTGATCAGTTCACACCAGATGGTCTGAGCATTTCTTCAACACAGATGATGGCTAGCAGACCAGTGCCAGACTGTTCATTAAAGAAAACTCTTACAAATGAGAAAAGCTCAAAAATATAGACTACACTGAATATGATGCAGGCTGCATGGTGGTGAAATGGTGAATGGGTTCTGGTGTTCAGGAGCTTGGGTTTCCTCCCACAGTCTAAACACACGTCAGGTGGACTGGTGATGATAAGCTGTCCTCTAGGTGTGTATGAGTGTGTGTGAACGTGTTACATCTCGGTCATGTTCGCTGGGTTTGTTGTCCAGTGGTTGAAGATCTTCTCAGTGCAGTGCTTTTCTGAACTACAGACAGGGTGGGACGGTACCACGTCCTCGAGATGGGGTTTAATCTCATGGACAGGATTAGAAACGAAGATATTAGAGGGACACCTCAGGCTGGGCGATTTGGAGACAAATTGAGAGAAGCGCGGCTGCGTGTGGCTTGGACATGTCCAGAGGAGAGGCGAGGAGTATATCAGGAGAAGGGAGTTGAGGATGGAGCTGCCAGGAAAGTGGAGAAGAGGAAGGACAAAGAGGAGGTTTCCAAGATGGCGCCACGTGAGAGGCAGCCAGTTACAGGAGCTCTGACAACTTTCTGTTCTTTTCACATATTTAATCTATTTTCTTTACTTTACTTATTACTTCTTTCACTTCCTCTTCTAATCTGTCACAAGTACAGCAGTCTGAGGAGACTTGTTATTTTTTATAGCTGCTGTACTTCTCCTGTACTTGTTCCTCTTTCCTTATGTCTCTATTTTTTTATATATCTTTTTTTCCTATTCCTTTTCTGTACATTTGTCACTTTTATAAGAGCCCTGTAACACCCAAATTTCCCATTCGTGGGATAATAAAAGATTACTCTACTCTACTCTATGTAGTGAGAGGACAGTGGGGGGGACAGTGTGAAAGAGGAAGATGCAGAGAACAGTAACACATGGAGACAGATCCTCTGTGGAGACATCTAATGGGAGCAGCCAAAAAATGAAGAATTTGTCCACAGCAATGGTGTTGAGAGTCTCTGATTTCTTGCTTTTCCTAAAGACCTTCAGGAAGATCAGGAAGAGCTTTTGAAGACCCACTGCACTGCGTCCACACATTTTTAATTAAGTTTGAGTGTCCTACCAAAAATGTGTCACATACTGTACTGTGCAAAAGTCCTGATCCCTTCATTTCTTTATATTTTGCTGGTGCAATACGAGTTAATGTCTGTCAGACTGTCTTATCTTTTTGATAATCTCTGACATTTTGAGGATTAAATGATCAAACAGGAACAAATGTTTTAGAGCTCCAAGCTGCAATGTGTCTAAAGATACAGGTTTCTAGATAAAGAGGTTCCACCCACTCAGCGTTCTACAGTAAATAAATCACCTGATTATTTGGAATCACCTGCATTAGGTTCTTCACTGCTTCATGTCTTAAGTTAGACGCTTTGTTCTGCTTGAAGGTTCAGACGTAGATCACTGTTTGGATTAACCAACACAGAACTATCAAACTGCTCAGGTACAGAGACTGGACTGAACATGAGAGACAACAACACTGTCCTTCAGGAAGATCTGGAGAACTGTTCCTCAACATTAAAAACACAAGAAGGTCTTGATCTTTGAAAATGAAGAAATGAGGGGTTTAAGACTTTCACACAGTGCAGTATATTTACCAGCCACCTCTCGGCTTTGGTCATATGTTTGTTCAACACGTTCAAATTACTGTCCATGGTGATCAAACACACTTGAGATCTGTTGCAGGATTTTTTGAGCCCAGATCAAAGGAGAAGCGCTAAGAATGTGGCGTGGACGGTCTTTGGTTCCCATGGTGACCTCGCGTTTTTCTTTCTACATGTTGATCCAGCCTGTGTGAGCTGGCCGGAGGAAGGACCCCCAACCCCCCCAGGCATTCCACACACTCCACATTCCTCACACTCCATCTAGAGAGAGAGAGAGAGAGAGAGAGAGAGAGAGAGAGAGGGGTTAATAAGTGAACAGATGTCATCTAAAATGCTTAATTATAGAAGAAATTTAGATCATATTGAATTTTTAGATAAAATCTACAAAAGGCTGCTCATAATTTTCTACAGCTACATAAAAATTCTATAAAGCTACATTAAAAACAACAAATAAATATTTAATTATGCACAGACTAAAATACAACCAAGATACTCAATCAATATCACAGTTAAATGGAGAAAGAAAGGATAAATAAGCCCAAGTAACACAATGGAAATTCATAAAGAGTGTCTACCCATGTGCTGGTGTGTGTGTGTGGGTTGGGGGGGGGGGGGTGATCTGTAACTGGTGAAAAGTTCACTGCTGAAATCCATCACATTTCTACGAAAAGCACCACATGACTCACCACCGTCTCCTCAGCTGAGGAAAATATTTATGGTATTTTAAGGACTGTTCTGAGGTCAGTGACCCGTTTGAAGATTTTCCACTGACGAGTGCCCTCATTTACCTGCCGTGAGTTTTATGTACGCAGGCAAACAGGAAACCGTTCACACCTGTAACTGGATGAGCTGCAGGTACAGCAGAGCCCAGTCTGTTCCGATTCATCTTAACTTTTAATATTTTCACAGCTGTGGTTGTTGTTCTTGTTTATGCTGCTTCTGGGATATATCTAGGACCGACCAAACCTGCTAAGAACACAGCTATACAGTCAGTGACATACCAATAACTGAGCAAAACCTGCTTACACCACGGCTCTACTGCCAGATGTATCTAGAACAGGCCAAATCCTGGTTACACTACAGCTCTACAATCAGTCACATATCTAGAACAGGCCAAAATCTGCTGACACCTCAACTCTACAGTCAGATGTATCGAGAACAATTCAAAGCCTGTTTACAGCTCTACTTATCTACACAATCGTCCAGGCTCAGTGCTGGTAGACGGTGTGTTGTTGTTATAGTGTTGTTGTTGTTATACAGTCGTCCTGGCTCAGTGCTGGTAGACGGTGTGTTGTTGTTATAGTGTTGTTGTTGTTATACAGTCGTCCTGGCTCAGTGCTGGTAGACGGTGTGTTGTTGTTATAGTGTTGTTGTTGTTATACAGTCGTCCTGGCTCAGTGCTGGTAGACGGTGTGTTGTTGTTATAGTGTTGTTGTTGTTATACAGTCGTCCTGGCTCAGTGCTGGTAGACGGTGTGTTGTTGTTATAGTGTTGTTGTTGTTATACAGTCGTCCTGGCTCAGTGCTGGTAGACGGTGTGTTGTTGTTATAGTGTTGTTGTTGTTATACAGTCGTCCTGGCTCAGTGCTGGTAGACGGTGTGTTTTTGTTATAGTGTTGTTGTTGTTGTAGTTATACAGTCGTCCTGGCTCAGTGCTGGTAGACGGTGTGTTTTTGTTATAGTGTTGTTGTTGTTGTACTTATACAGTCGTCCTGGCTCAGTGCTGGTAGACGGTGTGTTTTTGTTATAGTGTTGTTGTTGTTGTACAGTCGTCCTGGCTCAGTGCTGGTAGGTGGTGTGTTTTTGTTATAGTGTTGTTGTTGTTGTAGTTATACAGTCGTCCTGGCTCAGTGCTGGTAGGCGGTGTGTTTTTGTTATAGTGTTGTTGTTGTAGTTATACAGTCGTCCTGGCTCAGTGCTGGTACGTGATGTTGGTGCTGATGGAGCAGACAGCTGTAAGTACAGTGTGTGTGAGTGGCACCAGTGGGAAGCATTTAGGCGTTTAAATGAGGATTCATTAGCTGAGCTGTCAGGTCTGGATGAGCCCAAGGCTATAATAAACCAGAGAAGCTTCTCGAAGTGGCTCCCTCACTAAGGCTAATGCAGCACCATGTCATTATCTGCCCGCATGTAAACAGAGTTCAGACTGCTTTTTGGCGAAAAGACACAGAAATCTTCCTTTTATTTCTTTCTTTAATCCCACAGACATGTGAATTAACTGTCTATGGTGCCCCGCTTTAATACAAAAGGAAACATTTCTGCTCAAATACTGAACCCATCCCGCTCCAGTTCTTCCACCACATACTGACCTCTGATCTCTTGGTATGAACTCATTACAGCTACAGCACTTTTTGATCTTCTCCTGTAAAGTCATTGTTTTGGATATATTTGTTTATTTCTTTAGGATGGCGATGCTTTAATAAAAAGTTTTTTATATAATTTTTAAAGTCTAACCTTAAATTCAACCCTAATCTGAAATTTAGGAACCAAATATTTCAGTTTAGTACTGGTCTTAATTACGTTTCCTTAAAATAAGCCTGGCTTTTCTCTGGTCCACTCAGGACATTTCTGTTCCAAAACATGTATAAATATACACACACACACACACACACACACACACTCTCGCACACAGCATTAAAAATAAAACCTGAAGCCTATCACAGTTACAGCCGTGGGTGAAGTGTTTAAATATACTTCTGTATTGCATTGCTTTGAGCTTATTTTCAGCTTCGGGACGCTCTGCACTCACACTTAATTTAAGGAACGGTTTGGAAAGAAGCGCAAAGTATCCTGGGAGACGTTCAGTGCTTAAAGGTAACAGTGTAGCTCTGCTGCTACGCATTCTACACTACAGATACAATCTGAACAAGAACCCGTCAAAGTATCTATTACAAATTTTCATACTTACATTTAAAGAAATTTAAACCTTGGTGCCATGGAGACACTGTAATCAATAAAATCTGCGAAAGTGCGAAAGACGGGGCGACACCCTGGACAGGTTGCCAGTCCATCACAGGGCAGAAAAACACTCAAACCTCGGTGGACAATTTAGCATCTCCCGTCCGCCTGACGCTCATGTCTTTGGACACTGGGAGGAAACACGCACAGACACAAGGACATGTCCACTCCACACAGAAAGGACCTGGACTGTCCTGCCTGGGAACCCAGGACCTTCTCGCTGACAGGAGACATTCTAGATTCAACAGAGGACGGAACGTAATAAGAATACATTCAAATAATAAAATAACTGCATGAAAACTTTCCAGGGTATGAATGTAACCGTAATTAAAACACTTCAGCCTGGAAACGGAAGTGAAACTGTAAAAATGTGGGCTGTCCAGGGGTCGCCGCTGACTAGACCGAACAGCTAAAACTGCGCTCGACCTTTGGCCTGGTTTGGGGCCGTAAAACCAGAGATTCCGGCTGGGCGGGATCACAGAGAGCCGCTCGTGAGTGAAGCTTCTGTGTCGGAGAGCCTGAAGGTGTTCATTAGACTCTAGCAGCCGCCAAACCACCAACAGATTACCGTTTACGACCACAGCTGCACACGAGCCAAACCCACTCAGGTTTTCTCTTATTGTTAAGAAACAAAACGCAAATAACCGAAGTTTGGAGCTTCAGATACCGGGGGGGGGGTGTTTCACCAAACAGGACGCCTCGGTTCACCGGAGAACCCGGCGCTGCACTAGGCAGCAGCTCTTTTGTTAAAGGGACCGTATCAAGTTTTCGAGAAGTTTTTATTGTCATCTGTGAAATGAAATATCGCTCCTCCACAACACGGTGATACACATAAGACAACAAAGAACAAAACACAGGACAACAAAAAGTGCACACAGCACAAAAATACAAAAACAGGGACCGTTTATCCGACACGGACTCCAACACAGTACTGAGTGCAGAATATCGTGGAAATCTGCACTGGAGTCTGATCTAGTAAAATGAAGAAAAACAGACTGAATGAATAGCTTTGTGAGGTCATAAAAAAACCAGATAATTTACATTAAAATCCATGAAGCCAACAAAAGTTAAGCCCCGCCCATTCACACAAATTATAAGGGGTGTTTCAGCTCTGACTGCTATTTTGAGCGAGTTAGAATACAGGACGACCAATCAGAACAGAGCTCATTTACATGTATCAGTCTTAAAGCAGTAACAGAGTTTCATCATAAGAGAAGTTGAAAAATGGTCATTAAAAGACTGATCGTCATCTCCCTTCGGCTGCTCTTGTTTGGGGTCTCCACAGTGGATCATTCATCTCCATGTCTTCCTGTCCTCTGCATGTTTCTCTTTCACACCGTCCCTCTGCATGTCCTCTCTCACCACATCCATAAAGCTGCTCTTTGTCCTTCCTCTTCTCCTCTTTCCTGGCAGCTCCATCCTCAACATCCTTCTCCTGATATACTCCTCGTCTCTCCTCTGGACATGTCCAAACCAACCGTATAACTTCTCTCACTTTGTCTGCAAACTGTCTAACCTGAGCTGTCCGCCTTAAAATATTCGTCCCCAATCCTGTCCATCCTGACGCAAATCTCAGCATCTTTAACTCTGACTCCTCCATCTCCACTGCTTGTCTTTTCATCACTGTCTCCAACCCGTATAACATAGGTCAAAATGATTGATGACTTTCTGAAATGTTAATCAAAACGAAAGTTATATAAACGGGGGGATGGATGGATGGATGGATAGATAGATAAAAGGAGCCTGTCAATGAAAAACATGCCATGGTTCAAGTAGCCCAGAGCAACCGGAATGAAATGAGCAGGAAGTTTATTTCCTCAGACGTGTTGACACATGGCTTTATGTAAATGTTAGATTATTTAATCTGGGAAGTCTCTTTGAGAACTACATTATCCTCCTGGAGATAGATGTGGTGTGTTGAAAGCAGATTTCCTCTTTCTGCCCCCCTGATGGACTGCTGTCCCCAAGGGAGGTCACGAGGGTGTGGAGCGCGGGCGGCTGCATCAATAAACTCAATAAACGTCCCGTAATGGTTGTCATGCTGCTCATTTGTGCCACGTTGATCACATCTGCTCCCCAGCCCTAGCTCTTCACACACACACACACACCTCTTTCTCTTTTATTTGTGCATATTATATCTCTCTTTTACTTGCTTTCTCTTTTTGGTTGTGCATATATATATATATATATATATATATATATAAATAACAATAATGTATAAGTTACCTGCAATACAGATATTCAAATATGAAAAAGTTCCCCATTTCTTGGATTTTCCAACACAGTGTGGACAGTTTTGTCCTGAACATGTCCAGAGACACACAGAGGAGCTCCTGTACTAATGAGCAGGCATGATTATAGTGTTCAGGCTGGAGCATCAATCACTCAATGACAGGCCACTCGAATGAATTCATGAATTTGCATGAGGTCCGACGTTTGTGCATGAGGCTGAAAGCAGAAGCAGCTGCTTTAATCGAACCACAGCATAAAGAGAGCCCAGCACATTCACTCTTTTGTATGAATCGCACCTAATTGTGATTAATTGCAGCAGGTGAGGGTGTACGGACCAATTCTCTGCAGGGACGCTCGTTCAGGACGGGTGTCCAGCAGCAATAAGTAGGTTTTTCAGGCTGAAGCTCAGCAGCAATACAATCTCTATTAGCTTTATGCAAATCCGCTTGTGCCAGGGGCCACGGCCATGGGGCCGGCTGAATGTGAATGCAAACGTGTGTGTGTGTGTGCGCATGTGGGTGTGAGTGTGTGTGTGTGTGTGTGCGCATGTGGGTGTGAGTGTGTGTGTGAGTGTGTCTGGAGGCCTGCCTGCACACAGATGTGAGAATAAAGGAGCCCTTTCAGATGTCTTCCTCGGGTGGCTTTTAAGAAGCACATTAATAAAACATAAGTGTCGAGTAAGTGGCCCGTGCAGCAGCACCCTTAATAACAGCAGCCGCATGACCTTTGACCCAGTTCAGGTGTGCCATACACACTCCGCCTCTCCCAGCTGAGCTTCTTGCTGTGAATCGACTCTCCTGCATTCAGTTCGCACCTGCTCAGCTGGACCGAAAACAGCTCCATTTTTACAGAACAAAATGTGACGGCGTTATTTTTTCCTCGTCATTCAACATAAAAAAAGTAGTTCACCGTGTCAACAAAAACAATCGCTTCATGTCATGTGACCAACATGTGATCAATCACAACTTACCATTTCAGCAAGTTAATCAAACCCCTGAGCGAAGCTACAGTAAAACAGAGCAGAAATGTACTGTACAGGCCAATCACTGTAATCACTCCAACCAGAAACCAACAACCGCTAGTGATGAAGATGGAAATCTCCCTCCTCCGCTCTGGAACTCCAGTACTAAAGCTACAGAACAAACTTCAGACTCCACACTCGTTTATGCCGATTGGGTAAAAGCATCACAAATTTCTTGGCAGGCTTATGCTCTACAGGACAGGATTCACTTCTCCACCGAAAACATGCTATCATGTAGTGAATTATTTGAAGTTTATTACTTTAATCCTAAAGCAGGATAAACTACATAAAAGGCTCCATAGTCATCATAAAACAAAAATCTATTTGAACACTTTAGGCAGAGCTCTCTTCTGATTGGCTGTTTTTTTCATGCAATGCAAAACAGCCAATCAGAAGAGAGCTCTCCCTAAAAGCAGAATGAACAAAGTGTTCAAATAGATTTTTGTTTTATGATGAATATTAAAAATGCAGTCCAGGCTAAAACACTCCTTATAGCTTCAGTGTGAGGGGGCGGAGCTACATCACAAAAGCGGTGACTTCAAAACGGGCTCTTTTTAGTAGCTTAGATGTGCATGGACTGGAAAAGTGAACGATCCGTTTTAAGTTTCGCATCAAAATGCGTTTTCAGGCCTTTTAAAGTGTTGCTTCCTCAATGTCCCCAAAAAGAGCATTCTGACCTATCAGTAAAAGAAAATTTGAAGTATTTTAGAATTCAAACGAGTGAATTATATGAAGAAACGCTTCTGTGGTTACATTTCTGAATGATATGAATCTTCATGTTGGAAGCTTCAGAAGCGGTGAGTATTTTTAGTTTGGATGTCTCGGCTGCCAAATAGAGCAAAATATAGCTTCTTCCCTTTACCCTGCATGCCTTTCTCCTCGGCCTCTGGTTATACGTAAGTACGATGTGTAAAAAATCAACACAGAATTAGCAGCCTTTGAAGAAACTGCAACCAAATAAAAAGCAAACATGAGGCCAGTCAGCTGCAGGCTTGTGGATTTCAGGCCCCTTCGTTCCGTCCCCACCCAGTCCATCTGTTTACTGCCGAGCAACAAACAGCCGCTCCAACCGGCACCCAAACCCTCACCGGGACGCGGGAGGGTCTGTTTGTAAAGCTGTTTTTAGTCTTAATACTAATCTGACAAGCAGCAGCTTGGAAAACTGTCCCTTTTCCCCCAAAAAATAATCTCAAGAGCTGTCAGTGTCGTTTCTGGCACTCTATGAACACATAAAAATAGTACAGAAAAATACAGGCAAGCTGCTGCTGAGGTTATTTTTAACCATCCTACAGACTTTTGTTCAAGATTTAAGATAACAGAGTGCTAAAAATTGCTAATTGGCGGACTAGTCTCATTGCTCCAGCGCAAAGGTTCGGGACACAGCAGGTCTTTGCTCCCAGCAAATAACTGCATGCGCAAAGTTGACTGTAAAACTATAATCCTGTTACATTTTCACTGTCAATTTTACAGCTTAAAACATTCAACCAAAAAGACTGTAAACAGCTGTTTTATAGTAAAGGTCGAAGCTCTTCTGGTGTTTATTCATTCTGACAGTAAAAGTCGACAAGTTTACTGTGAAGGTTTTACAGCAGAAACACTAAACGTACCAATTTCCTGTATAAATTCAGGGTGAAGCTGTGAAATTTCTCAACAAAACTGTGAACTGTTTACATTGTCACTAGGATTTTTTTTTTTCCATCCATTTTTTCTGTTTCGGTGTAAGGAGGCAAAACTGCAGATCTGGTTTTTCACGGCGCTCCTCTTTTAACGCAGCAGATCTTCCATGAAGGTGTTTGTTCAGGAGGCTTACAAATACAAACGTCATCCTTTTGAAAGTCGAGCTCATGAAATATTGCTAATGTTCTCCTGTTCCGATCCTCCTTCCCTGCCTTTAAAATACAGGCCCTGCAGGAACACTGCCAGCTAAGTGAAGGCTGTCGAAATATCACGAGTTCTGCCAGAGAAAAATATACTTCTCGCCAAGAGTTTGGAGACATGCTGCCTGATTTTCACTGTTACTTTTCAATTAAAGGCCCCTAACTCAAAAAACCCATTTAACCTTTAAAAAAACACCTTTGTTTCAGTGATATTTAAGTTCAGTGAAAGAAGGCAGAAATTAGCAGTGATGTGTGTCACTAGGAAATGAAGGTCAAAAATGGATAAACCAAACCTGAATTGTATCACCTGAACCTAAATTTTCATTTTGAAACTGCATTCCAGTAACCTTAACTGTATTTTATCTTCTCTATTGTAAAAAATATGCATTAACTAATTTTCTTTTTTTTTCCCCATACCTTTTTTAACTATCTGTACCAAAAACCTGTTTTGTTTAGAGGTTACAATTTGGTTTTAATTCCAGGAAGAAATATCTCATCACTGATTTTCCATCCAATGGTTGGACTTTTGCAGCTTTAGCCACTTGAGCAGCTTCGTTTCATGTATGAAAATTAAAAAATAAATAAATATTAAAAAAAATATATATATATATATATATATAAATGTAACTCAATACTTTCACTTCACTTCTCTGAATTCAGTCTCACTTATTCAGTTCAGTTTTGTGCTAAAGTCTCACAAAGAAAAGTAGCTACAAGACTCCTTTTCACGTGATAGTAAGCTGTAGAGCAGCTAATGTGGTGAAAACTTCAGGCAGAATCGAATTTACGGCCTAATGATTAAAGAAGAAAGTGAAAATGACAAGTTTTCAGCACAACACTCAGGGAACCCCAACGAAATGCATCCTCTGAATTTAACCCACACACACCATGCAGCAGGGGGCAGCTACTTAAAGCGCCAAGGGAGCTTTGATGGGGACGGTACCTTGCTCAAGGGTATCTCAGGGCAACCTACTGGTGTGGGATTCAAACCCATGACCTTCTGATCCTGAGGCCAACTCCCCAACCACTAGGACACTGCTGCCAGTGGATGCAACTGGGAGGTTCAATCCCCAGAACAGGCAGGAACACTGGAGAAGGGGAATGCTTTCCCACTCCGGTGTCCACTGCTGAAGTGCCCTTGGGCAGGATTCCAATCCCCATTACTGCCAGGTATAATTGCAGGCGTGTGTTGAAATTAGGTGTGTGTAGGATGGGTTTAATGCAGAAGACCAATTTAAACATTTTAATTTAAGCTTGGCTGCTTTTGATCAACTGGATAGCTCACTTTTACTTATTACAGTGTTAATACTAAATATCTCATTCTTTACCTCCATCTGTGACTTTTGGCACACTTTACGGCTCAATGGTGGTTCAAACACCTGAAAGGTTTTAGCGTGACGAGCGCCGAAAACCAAACAACCAGGTAAGACGAGTGGCCTTGGGCTTCGGTCCATGTCTTCAAAGAGAGCCACTTCCTATTTACTGTGCTGAATTATTGCAAACCAGAAGAGAACACATGCTCATCCTTTTTTTATAGACAGAGTACAGGGCCTACTCCAACCACAGGCAGGACACCATGCACTAACCAGAGCCTCTGCTCTGTAATTAGGGCCCATACATTCCTTCAGACTCTATTAACTGACTCCTCTGCTTTATTTGACACTGGGAGCTCTCATTAGGACCAGACATCTT
This sequence comes from Hepsetus odoe, assembly GCA_017165825.1. Taxonomy (NCBI): domain Eukaryota; kingdom Metazoa; phylum Chordata; class Actinopteri; order Characiformes; family Hepsetidae; genus Hepsetus; species Hepsetus odoe. The sequence continues at coordinate 24,419,399 of CM029380.1, forward strand.
TCATTAACCTCCAAATGAGGACATCTGGAAGCATCTGTAACTCCCATGTTTGATCTGAGGGGTAAAAAATGTGTGCCACTTAATTGGCCAGACAAGGAACTTGTCTCTTTCTACTCTCATTAATCATTTACATCTAACGTTACTGCACATTGCATCACCCGAAGGACTAGAGCTCCCTCACAGCTCAACGGTTATCAAGAATCTCTACTAAAAAGATTTTTTTGGAGAACCCCTCTAGTCTAATGTGTTGCCGATGGCTATCCGAGTCTGGAATTGGCAGGAAATTACTGAATCTTGATGGCGATAAAAGTTCATCATTGTTATTTAGACATAAGCACAGCCATAATGACAACTGGTTGCTTAATCCTAATATTTACAGTTCTATGATGCTGCCGTTATTATCTTTTCTGGAAATCTAAAGCCCATCAACTCTGTACAATTGTTGGATTTAGTCTTAAATATCACACTTTGTTCATGTCAGATGTTACTAATTTGTAAGTACTTACCAAACACAACATCTCATTCAAGACGGGAGATATTTCCACGTGCTGACGAAAGCAGTCGGGATAAGGGAGTAGGGGACGCTAGTGATGCTGTCCCAAGTGTCCGTGGAAGGGTCATAGCAGTCCAATGTTTTGCACCTTTGTGCCCCAAAGTAACCCCCTACTACATACAACCGGTTCCCAGAGGCAACAGCGTGGCAGCTGATCCTCTTGGCCGTGACATCGCCGAATTTAGTCCACTGGTAAGTTTCGCTGTTGAATCGATATGCAGAGCTGGCCGAAAACTCTGTATCTCCTCCAATGACCACAACCTGGTTTCCCACCACAGCTGCGGCGGTATAGCGCCAGAGCTGAGGGCAGGTGGCAGGAACGGTCCATCGGTTTTCACAAGGGTCAAAGCACTGCACTTTGGGATACTTGTCTCTATTCACGCTAGTGCCTCCAAAAGCAAAGAGTTTGTTCTTGGCCCCAACAACCGCGGCGTTGCTGACACCTTCCCGGAGAGGGGCTACCAACGTCCATTTGTTGGACTGTGGGTTGTACTGTTCAACCTGTTTGAGGGACACTGATGGAGAGGCAGGAAAAGACCCTGCAAGAGAAGTGTGGCCACCTACGACATACAAGACATGGTCCAATTCGGCTGAGCCATGACCAAATCTCGCTACAAGCATTGGTGCAGCTTTGGACCATTCGTCATGCAAAGTGTCGTATACCCAAACGTCTCTAGAAGCTCCATTTTCAGACCCTCTACCTCCCGTAACGTAAACCTTGCAGCCAATGGCACAGGCACTGCACTCCTTACGAGGACTCGGGAGGTCTGTTTTGAGGGCGATCTCTTTCGTCTTGTGATCGATCATGTAGACCTTATCGCACATGAAGGTTTGTCCGCCCAGAAGCAGGAGAGCTTGGCTGATTTTTCTTGGTCTAGCGCAGAAACCGGTGACCACACCATCGTTCTGAAGGATTTTCATCTTGCACCTCACGGCATCTTCCACAATGCCTCGACCCACCTTGTCCCCCATCACCAGCTCTTCAGAAACCACGTTCTTGAGCAGGTAAGCCTCTGGAAGAAGAGCTAATCGCACACAGCGGAGAAGCTCAGGCAAGTCAACAAGTCTTCTATCTGTGTCCACTTTGACCCAGTCTATAACGGCTTCATAAGCCACACTCTCATCCTCCACCTCCAGTTCCTCGCTGAAGATCAATTCTTGGACCTTGTCTTTTGGCAAGCTTTGGAAGTCCTCCGTCCTGTACAGGGTTGCAAAATTAGCTAGGCACATGCGCCAGGACAGCTCGTACAACCTCTGGCACTGATGGGCATCTGAAAGCAGCATCATGCCGAGGCAGTTTGAAGGGTGCAGGTTCTTCTCAAGGAATTCGGCCGAGGCATCCCGGATATCATGGAACTGCAGCATGTCTCCCGCCTCTAGAAGAGATTCTGCATTTTCCTCGTTTATGATGATTCGGGCGGAGTAAGCATAGTCCAGAAGAAGCTCCAGCACCTCAGGGTGCAAGGAGTCATGGAAGTTAACCTCAGCGTCTCGGCTCTCCTTGAGGCCTCCATTGAACATGGCCTCAAAGTAGCGGCTGCAGGAGGCCAGGACGGCCCGGTGGCACGGAAAAGCCCTGTTTCCCGCCTTCAGAACAACGTCCGTAAACACGTGACGCTTGCGTAGAAGATTAAGGTGTGTTAGCAGACTATCGGCATGAGACGTTTTGTGGAACAGGTGGATGTTCATGGATCCAGAGCTTGACCTGGACTTCCGGTTTTCGTGGCTGCTTACAGACATCTTGGATGTAGATCTAAATAAAACCAGGTTGGAATTTTATTTGCCTTTTGAAAAATACATTAAACACATTAAATCTTACCATCGAAGTTTAGTTCTTAAAAGCCTTTTAATTGAGGGTTCTTTTTGGACATGAAAAGTGTGCATGTGAAGTTCATAGAAAGAACGAAAGAAGAAAGAACCCTAAAAACTTTTCAGTATGTTCACTCCTTTGACTACTTCTTCACACTCATAGATCTCATTTTCAGACATAGTTCTCAGGGAACCAAAAGTGGTTCTTTTCATTCATCTGAAAACCTATTGTAGCAGCTTTTTTAAAGAGTTATTAATAAGAAAAGTTATTAATATGTAAACTGTCATTGAAAGTTGGTGTTATTGACAAAAGCATTGTTCTACACCCACTCTAGAACTGTTCCGAGTGTTGCCGAATCCCACAGAGTCCCACAGAGACACTCTTTTCTTTTCTCATTTCTGTAGTCTGGTTCTATTCACCACCATTGTAAAGAAATCTGGACCAGAGCCTCTCTGATGAGTTTGTTTAGCTTTTGTTTCCCCTTTAAACGTCCCAAATGAAGCTAAATGTGTGTTCAGGGCTGAACTGGGTGTGTGTATGTTATTAATGCAGCACTCCAGGTTAATGATTTCTGCTTTATGATTCATACATCCTTCCTGACAGCCGTTGCCAGAAATTCTTGAACCAGATCCACTTCTGGCTGATATAAATGCTAAACTGAGGCTCTCAGGGAGAATGGAATTGGCTGTAATATTGGACACATTAGATTGGCTGTAATATTGGACACATTAGATTGGCTGTAATATTGGACACACTGGAGTTTTTACAATTATAATGACTTGAAACGCATATATCTGAATTTGCGACAAGTTATGCCAACTGAAAAAAAAGAAAAAATGTGAAAATTAAATTGAGAAATGTAGTTCTGATGGTGATTAATGTTATTATCATTTTAATATATGAATACTAAAGTATTTCACAACTTTTAAAACACATTCAACTTTAAGCATTCAGGCGGACTAGTGGACGGAACACGGTAAACTGGTCCACTGGTTAGTGGTGCAGTTTAAAAGCTGATTTTTCTCTAAATAATAAAAGCACGTGCAGAAAATCCCTTTAATTCATCCGCAGGAAACTCTGTTCCTGACAGTGGCGCGTGGCGGTCTCGTGCGGCGTTAAAAAGCTGGATTTTCTCCTAAAAAAACCTCATGAAGTCGAGTTCTTCACTCGAGGTTTGCTCTTATGCACTGTCTTGTTTCACTTTAACTGTGAGGTGGTGAAAGGTGGACTCCAGTGGTCCCGGCAGCCCGAACAGACTCTTACCTTCACCTGAGAGCGGAGAGTCCCAAGCCGGGTTCCGGACAGATCACCTCACAGAAACTCCCAGAAACTCACTTTACCTCTCATATCTCTCCCCTGCGGACCGAACCAAGCTCCCAGCCCGTCCGGGACACACTCACACCCCTCCTGAGAGACACAGCGTGTGTGTGAAAACTCCTCTCGCCTTCAGTGTAGACGCTCCTGCTGAAGCTCCGCCCACCTTCGTAGCTGCAGGGGTTCTGTTTGAATATGCAAATTTACGTCCAATCACAGCAGAGGGGGCGGGACCGGGAGACAAATGAAATAAAGACCAGCGTCCAGATTGGGACACACTTACACACAGCGGTGGTCTAGTGGTCAGGGAGCCACAGGATCGGCAGAGTGTGGGTTCAAATCCCTTACCATTAGGTTGCCCGGAGGTACCCTTGAGCAAGGTACTGTCCCCATCACTGCTCCCTGGGTGCTTTCATTGCTGCATGGGTTAAATGCAGAGGTCCGATTTCGTTGTGGTTCACTGTGTGCTGGGCTGTGACCTCGCAATGACAAGAATAGTCACTTTCACACACACTTTAATACTGACGTTTAACGTTAAGATATACTTGAGGTCCTGTTTGTTTTACACACACACACACACACACAGATCATATTGCTCATAAATGATTTCATATAACACTGGACCAGAAGAAAAGAGACAGAAAGAGAAAAGAGGAGAAACACTGAAAAGAGAAAGAAGATGGTTTAAGAGTGAATCAGGTTGGACAGTTTGGAGACAAAGTGAGAGAAGTGAGACTGTTGGTGTGGACGTGTCCAGAGGAGAGACGAGGAGTATATCAGGAGAAGGATGTTGAGGATGGAGCTGCCAGGAAAGAGGAGAAGAGGAAGGACAAAGAGGAGGCTTATGGATGTGGTGAGGACATGCAGGTAGGAGTGAAAGAAGAAGATACAGAGAACAGGAAGACATGCAGACCCCCTAAAGGAAGCAGCAGAGAGAAGGAGAAGGAAAGACAAGTGACTATTCTTGTCATCGCAAGGTCACAGCACAGCACACAGTGAACCACAACAAAACCTCTGCATTTAACCCATGCAGCAGCTATGAAAGCACCCAGGGAGCAGTAACAGGGACAGTACCTTGCTCAAGGGTACCTCAGGGCAACCTACTGGTAAGGGGCTTGAACCCACAATCTTCCGAGCCTGTGGCCGAATCCCTAAACACTAGGCCACCGCTGCCTAGAGAGCGTGATAAACTGTCCAAAAGTAATGGATCGTCCTAAGACACTCTGCTGCTGATGCAGTTGTTCACACACCTTCATAGAAAATCTCTAACCAGCAGAACCAGACCAGGACCCTGAGGTCACCATGCTAGTGGGCTTAGACGTATAAGGTCCTTCGCTAATGCTCACATGGCTGCAATCAAATTCTCACAGCAATGTTCCGGCCAGGGGTAAACATTTCCTACCATCAATATTCCTGCTTTCAGAGGAAACGCCTGTGTCTGCAAACCTGTGGACACGCAGTGTGTTTGATAATATCACAGAGAAGCTGATTTGTTGGGGATGCTTTCATTGGTGCCATATTTTAACCCAGAATCCATCTTTTAGATGATTAAAAGTCACTAAGAGGAGATCAACACTTCGGCAGGGGGTCTCTCACCACTAATCTTTTAGATTAGATCTTTTAGGCGTCGGCCCTATGATCGGAGGATCGGGGGTTCGAACCCCTTCCCAATGGGTTGCTCTGAGGTGCCCTTGAGCAAGGTACCGTCCCCGTCCCGCTCCTCCCTGCGATGGGCTGGCGACCTGTCCAGGGTGCGTCCCCCGTCCTCGCCCTGTGTGCGCTGGGTTGGACTCCAGCGTCCCCTCGCGACCCCGTTTGGGACAAGCGGCAGATAATGGATGGATGGATCATTTCTGCTCTGAACTCTGTCCCATCATGGCTGTAATGTGTGGTGATGCAGCGCCACCTGCTGGACGACCAGCACCCAATAAAGAATCACTAAGTCCAGCTTTAACCTATTTTATTATTCTAAAGGGCCAAAATCATCTGTTCTATTCTTTTTTATTTCTTTTTTTTTTGACCAAAGTTAAGATAATATAATTTATTTTTCTTTTACAGTGATATTATGAACCCGAAAATATGTTGGTTTTTTTTTCAGTAATATGGAGCCTTTAAGGAAAGATTAGATATTGTTGTCTCATTTACATTTGGTCTAAAATGAAAAGTAGGAGACTTCATCTCACCCGGTCAACAAAAGCAACGATAATAATAATAATAATAACAATAATAATAATGTTATTATTACATTTCTTAAACGAATGTGGTAAATATAATTTCAATTTAATAAAAATGATTGTTATTTTCATTATTAATTTTATTATTATTGTTGATAATGTTGTTTTTAATGGAGTGAGTCTGGATTGGCCTGTATTGTGTAAAAACTACATTTCCCATGATTCCTCTCCAACGGGAAACAGTGTTATTAGTTCCGGTGCGCGTGAAGGGCATTGGGGGAAAGCCCATGTGAGAGAGTAAGAGAGGAGTTAGAGAGAGATAGAGAGAAATACGGAGGAATACGGAGGAATAAGAGGAGCGAAGAGGAGAGAGGTGTAGTCTGTGTAGATTAATAAAGAGTGAAGATGGAGGGTCTGGGCTCCGATTATTCCTCCGGTTCGGGGAAAGTGGACCCGGCCGCTATAATGGAGCAGGTGAAGGTCCAGATCGCCGTGGCCAACGCTCAGGAACTCCTGCAGGTGAGGAACACAAATAAACAACAACACAGAACAGCAGAACATCAGAACAGAACATCAGAACAGAACATCATCTCAACATCAGAACAGAACATCAGAACAGAACATCATCTCAACAGAACCGAATATCAGAACAGAACATCATCTCAACATCAGAACTGAACATCAGAACTGAACATCAAAACAGAACATCAGAACCGAATATCAGAACAGAACATCAAAACAGAACATCAGAACCGAATATCAGAACAGAACATCATCTCAACATCAGAACAGAACAGCTGAACAGCAAAACATCAGAACTGAACATCAGAACCTTTCTGAACCGAAATGTTTTATTTGGTGTTGTTTTTGATGTTTCATCACCGAGACTAAAAACATTTTTTGTTTATTTATTAGAGAATGACCGATAAATGCTTCAAGAAGTGCGTTGGTAAACCAGGGAACACACTGGACAATTCAGAACAGGTAAGACGTGTTAGGTGTGTTCTTTTAATGATCACTATTGGAGCGATACCTTGTATCTCCATTTTAATGGTTTTCACTTTTTACTTAATAAATGAAACTTTTCAAAGAGTTTAAATACTAACAGATCAAAAGGTGAAAAATTATATTTTAAAAATGTTTAATCTTTTTCTCCCAACACACACACACACACACACACACACACACACTTGATAGACATATGGATTCATTTGTAGCAGAGATGTGCCAGAGAGGAGTCATTTTTTTATTCTTTCAAGATCCTTAAAGTGGCTCTTAAAACCATTCTTATAAACAAGATGTTTGGGGATGAGGAACAAAGTTTCAAGAACCTCCACTTAAAATGTCCTTGGAAGGATTTTTTCACGATTAAAGTTAACTTCATGTGACGGGGTCTTAAAAGGTTCACATCTCATTTAGAAACAGGGTTCTTTAGAGCTCTAAAACTGATTTTTGGCCATGGATGGATGGATGGACGGACAGAAAAACGGATGGATAGAGCCTTTATTGTCATTGTAGTCCGCTCTACAGATGTAGAATAATATAAAATAGTTCTAGACTCAGTAGCAAAGAAATAAAATGTAAGCTAAAGTGAGCTGTGAGGAAATAATAAATAATTGCTTGTATGTGGAAACATACTTGGCTATTAAATATATCTGATATTTGTTTATTTTTTTGCAGAAATGCATCGCCATGTGCATGGACCGGTATATGGATGCATGGAACACAGTTTCTCGTGCGTATAACTCCAGACTGCAGAGGGAACGGGCGCGTATGTGATGCAGGATCCTCTCCGCTGGACCTCAGTGTTGTCCCGAATGCCTGGGCTCCGAGGTTCGGGTCGAAATTAATTTGCCCCGCCACCTTCATCACCCAACACTTGAAAGCCATCAAAGGAATGGAGCAGTTCTGAGTTTTAGACTCAGAATGGTTTTCGGGATATTTTCTCTGTTTTAACCGCCCCTTAGTGTGTTGTGGATGGACTGTTAAGCTCCGTTGTGGCTTTAATGGAAGAAATGTGATGATGATTCTATCAGACAGAGACGGAATAAAACTACAATAAATGTTAGCTTGTCAGTTTTAAAGAGTAAATATGTGAAAAATTAATAAACTACAAAATCCATACTACAACATAATTTTTTGTGGTGTTGTCGTCATGGTTACTGCTGTCTGGTTTTCTAGGGCTGTCTAGGTTCCTCCCAGAAGTGTGTTTTTTTCTATAATCACTTTTGTGAGGTTGTAATGGGCACGGTAGTCTGTTGACTTTGATATCTGGGGACGCCACATCCATCCATGGCCAATATAACTGTCCTGTCTCTCTCTCTTTAGGAGGGGTAAGACAGTCCTCCCTCTCCCCCATCACCCAGTATAACTGTCCTCTCTCTCTGGGTGTGTAGGGTGGTCCTCCCTCTCCCCAACACTCAGTATAACTGTCCTCTGTGTGTGTGTGTGTGTGTGTGTGTGTGTGTGTGTAGGACGGTCCTCCCTCTCCCCCATCACTCAGTTTATCTGTCCTCGCTCTCTCTGGGTGGGTTGGGTGGTCCTCCCTCTCCCTTATCCGCCCCCTTGTTAGGATAGATGAGATGTGTTAATAAATTACCATGGTTACCACATTCTCTTATTAACTTGAACTGTATTTAAACTGTTTATTTCTAAAGCTTGTCCAAAGCAGTAGCTACGATAGAAAACAGTTATGGGCGGAGTCTGGATTGGCCTACTGAGCCTGTGTGCCGTGTGTCAGCCCTTTAGTTTGCCTTGTCCTCGTGTGGATGCTGCACGCCCCTGGGGGACGAGGAGTCGTCTCCACTTTCCGTCCCCTGCTCCACAAACCTACTTCCTTTCACAAGGGGGAATTGAGCAGCATCTCTCCTTCCATAACTGTAGCCTCTTCAGCAGGACCAGGCCAAACAGTCCTACTTTATTTTCTTCCTCCAAACAAAATGCATTTGTCAAAGCTGGATTCTCATTTGTCACACTATCTCCCGGCCACAGTAGCGGGTCTGTTTAAACACCGATGGCTGCGCCACACACACTGCAGTGAAAGCAGCTCACATTGTGTACGAAGCATGTCAGATTTCTGGGAAAGGCTTTTTCCCTCCATCAACCTTTCAAACGTTTGGGAGGACAGCACAAAGAGGCTGGCCCCCGGCAGCTATCCGGGGATCTGTGTCCCGAGCTGTTGTGGGTAATTTTGAGAGGTTTGTTATTAAATGTAATGAAATGAGCTGTGTGATCGTGCTGCTTCGATATAAACGAACATCCTTCACTTATTGACTTGTTAATGATCAGAACTGCAGAAGGGCTGCAATTGGTCAAAATATCAGTATCACGATTTCATATTAAAGGGTTCATATCAACTTTTCTGGAATTTAAAAGAATGTAAATATTGTTAATGTTTCACTTCCTCAATCATACACACCATATATGGTAACTAAGCATTTAGTCATCGCATCATAGTTTTGTGATGTCACAAAACCTATATATATATATATATAGATCTAATTAGGGGTGTACCAGTGCAGTTGTTTTAAAGCAGCCAATCAGAAGAGGGATCAAATGGTCTTAAAGGCAAAAATGTAGCCAGTTTGATCCCAAGGGATAAACAGATCAGAACACTCACCAACTCCTTATCTGGAGCTGTGATTGGTTCACATCATGACTGGTTAGATGGGCAGTGGTGGCCTAGTGGATAGGGAGTTGCCGCCAGGATCCAAAGGTCATGTTTTGAATCCCAGACCAGGTTGCCCCAAGGTATACCTTTGAGTAAGGTACCGTCTCCATCACTGCTCCCCAGGTGCTTTCAAAAGCTGCCCCCTTCTGCACAGTGTGTAATCTGGTTGTGGTTCACTGTGTACTCACAATGACATGAATAGACACTTTCATTTGCATTTTTTCATTTTCACTTTCATTTTATTAAGAGGTTACGCGTCAACAAAATTGGTAATAAATACAGAAAATAAATAACTTTCTTTTTTGTGCATTTATAGTGCCTTAAAGGAAACCACACTTGCTTTACAGTAGCACAAAAAACAACATTCAAGTAAATATTCAGAAGTAACACGGTCCTTATGAAGACGTGGTGTCCCTTAAAGAACCCATAATGTGAGAAAAATATTCTCAGATTTCCTCGTTCAGCAATGCTGGATGCCTACTGTTCATTACTCAGTCCATACTTTACAAAAAGAGAATCTAAACTGCAAAATGACTCTGTTTTGAATGGGGGTTTTGTGATGTCACAAACACATTTGCACGGATCGGCCCATTGCAGCTGTACGCCCATTCGTGCTGAAATGATGCACAGCAGCCAGTCAGAAAAGAGCTCATTTACATATGTCCACCTTAGAGGCATAGTGGCAGAAACACCTTTTAACACAAAAAAACACCCTGTTTGATTTGAGATAAACAAAGGCTGGAAAATGCTCATAAAAAGGAATTGAAACAAAATTAGACAAGCAACAGACATGAACTATTAAAATATATTAATTACAATTCAGTGAAACATTGCCCTTTAAAAAGGGAGGTATTTTGATATCCATTCCCTGATGGCAGTGACGCGCATGTAAACACCGGGGAAGCTGCTCCGTCCGCAGCCGTGACCCCAACTGGTCACTCCTGCTAAAAACCAGCGGCCCTGGGGTTGGCGGCACACCAGAGGACCCCCGGAGTCTCCCTACAGGGGGAAAAACACACACCTGTGTGTCTTCATCTGAGGCGGTGACATTTAAACAAGGCTGCTGGAGGCTTAAGTTACACCGGACTGAATTACATAATCGGCTTAAACAGATAAAGATCACCCGAGTGCAGCAGTACCTACATGAGAGATTGGGGCTTTCCCATCAACACATTTCCAGTTTATTGGTGGCTACAATCAATGGCCAGTTGATCAGAAACACAGACCATGCAGATGCATTTTGTAGGGTTGGCATGGGAGTGTGTGTGGTGCTGGTGCAAGAGAAGGAGGCATGTCCAAGCTTAGAGTGGTCAACTCAAAAATACCCAGCAGAAAGTGACCACTGAGATCTTATGAGCAGCAACGGATCTAATAAACCTGGTCTCACTTGCTGTTTATAGACTGATGATAAAAATAAAAATCATAGCCACAACACAAGTGGTTGAGGAGCAGTTCTCCAGATCTTCCTGAAGGACAGTGTTGTTGTCTCTCATGTTCAGTCCAGTCTCTGTACCTGAGCAGTTCTCCAGATCTTCCTGAAGGACAGTGTTGTTGTCTCTCATCTTCAGTCCAGTCTCTGTACCTGAGCAGTTTCAGAAGCAGTGTGAGATCATCTCCCCAGAGAAAACAAAAGGCAGCCAAAGTCCAAAGAAGAGCTTTGGGACGTCCCTCAAGAAACCTGGAGAAGTGTTCCTGAAGATGACTTAAAGAAAGGAGCTGGTCTAAGAGAGCTCAGGCTGTGCTGAAGAATAACGGTGGTGCAAGTGGATATTGACTTTAAAGCTGGTTAGAATGAAACTCTCTTTGTGTTTAGACTGGATGTGTATTTGCACAGAAATCACTGCACTTCTTTTCTCATTTTCATACAGAATAGAAAGAAATGAAAGGTGGCTTAGGACCTTTACGCAGTACTGTAGGTTGCAGAAGGTACACTGTGTAAATTTGTTCTGCTGAGGACTGGGGTGAATCCTCTTTCTGATTGTTTAAGGGGATCCAGAATAAAGATTGTCCGGAGATGAAAAAGTGAGAATTCCCATCACTCCTGTGTCCTGCCAACAGTAAAGCATCCTGAGAACATTCATATGTGGAGCTTCTCAGCCGAGGTGACGGTTTAGCCCCACAACAGAGCCATGAATAAAGAAAGGAACCAAAACATCCTCTTCGAGCAACTTCTCCCAACCATCCAAGAACAGTCTGGTGAAGAACAATGTCTTTTCCAGCATGATGGAGCTCCATGACATAAGGCAAAAGTGAGAACTAAGTGGCTTGAGGAACAAAACATCAAAACTTTGGGTCCACAGCCAGGAAACTCCCCAGACCTTCATTCCATTAAGAATCTGTGGTCAAATTTAGCATCTCCATTCCATGTTGCTGGGCTGGTGGAGAAAAAGTCCTCCTGGAGGAACACCACACAGGCACAGGAAGAACATACAAGCTCCCTGCCTGGGAACTGAACCATTAACCTTCTTAAGACAACAGCACTAAGCACTGTGCCACAGCAGATAACCACCAAAACACAAATTCTTCATCAACACATAGGATTCAGTCCTGTACTGTACTCCAGTAATGTGAACCTATAAAAGAGGTGTTTCTGATAAAATGGTCACGATGGTAGCCTGAGTATTAACTAGAATTGAACCTTTCAGAGGTCATGTGCTAGAAAACATACTGAACCAGTTAATTAATCAGCGCTTAATCAATGGACTCTCACCAGACAGGTGTCTCTCCCACCCTCCATGAAGCCAGCACACATCATGTTGGCGGTCAGTCTCCTGCTGTAAGACTGCAAGCAATCTGACTGGTCAATTACACTGACCTGAGCTTTCTGCAGCAGAGAGGTTAGCTTACCTGTGTGAGAAAGAGGGAGAGCTTGAGTGGTTAAATGCACAAAAAGTCATTTCTTGTCACCGTCTATACCTTTTAGGCTCACTGCCAGACCCAGATTAAGTTTAATCCTGGGATAAGGATTACTTTTAGTAGATAAAAGAGCTTTTAGTACACTTTTACGCTTATGCAGCTTATCCTAAATGCTAGATCTTGGCCAAGAAGTTGCCCACGAGCCCTTTAGGTTGTGATTACAAGTACAAACTGCAGAAAACGATCTTAGGTAAACAGCATGGGAGATAATGGGAAACCCTGCCGTGGTGCTGACCCCCTCACTCCACTGTCACTGGAAACTAATGTTTAGAATTTATACTTGTACTGACGTCATTTGGCAGGCACTCTTTTCCTGAGTGTGCGCACATGAGTGCGTCATAGTCTCCAAATGAAACATCCTTCATACTTTAAAACCTGGCATTGAAATAAGAGCTTCTAGCAACTGCAAACTGAAATGAAGCTAAAGTGCCATATTACACAAAGAACTAGTTTCTTTAAAGTTTGTCATTTTAAGTTGTAACTTGTTCTACAAAGTTTTCTTTGAAGACATTTTCAGTCGTTGTTAAAGGTAGCAAGAGTCTTGGCTGATTTGATGGTCAGGGGAAGTTCGTTCCACCACTTAGGAGCTGAGACAGAGTCTTGAGTGTCTTCTGCCTTTGAAAAGTGGGAGATGAAGCTGGGCTGAACTTGCTGTCCAAAATCCATGCTCTTGCTTACTTCTGAGAGAGGCTGGTTTACTTTGAGGTCTTTGTAAAATCCTCCTCTAATATCAGTGCAGATGGATCACCTACAAGCATCACTACTCTCCTCGTATTTTATTTTGGTGACTTACCATCTTCTCTTACTGCACCCCATCCCATTATGAAGCACTCTGAGTCCTCGAGGAAGATGTGGCTTGGGGAGGGTAAACACACAGTCTGGATGGTGTACGAACTCGGGGCAGGGATCGAAAGCTCTACCAAGGCCACGTCAAAGTCCATAGAGCTGCTGTTGTAGTTAGGGTGCTGAATGACCCTCTGCAACGGAATGATCAGAGCACCAACTCCAAACCTGAGGATGGAGCCCAAACTCGCCGTCCACCCACTGGGGTTCGGTTCCCTTTAGACAAAACACACAGTTTCAGTGTTTGTTACATCACTAGAAGTGGATGTGCTCCTCCATTAAAAATGGACTTAACATAGATCCCAGAAGAACCTCAAACCTCCACAAACCTCCTCATGTGTTTCAGTCCATTTTTAGGACTGCCCAAAAAACTCTTAAAAGATCATCTTTTAGTTACATTTATTTTTGATATATTTCAGCCACACAGCATTCAGCAGTAAGCTACCAGTCGATCATCTGGAATCATCTGCACCTGTTCCTTCACTGCTTCATGTCTTAAGTTTTGTTTTGTTCTGCTTGAAGGTTCAGACGTAGGTCACTGTGTGGATTAACCAACAAAAAACAGTCAAACTGCTCAGGTACAGAGACTGGACTGAAAATGGGAGACAACAACACTGTCCTTCAGGAAGATCTGGAGAACTGCTCAGGTACAGAGACTGGACTGAACATGAGAGACAACAACACTGTCCTTCAGGAAGATCTGGACAACTGTCCCTCAGAAAAGTATGAAGGAATAAGGGGTCAAGACATGCAAGTCAGTGTTCCAAACAAGTTTCATTTTAAATAGTGACCTGCATATAGTTCCAAATCTGAAAGAATTCTTCAACTTTTCTTTGCCTTATATTTAAAAAAATTTTTAAACTTTTATATTTACAAAAAAATCTCAATCTGATGAGTCCAATGTGAACACCCCCACTATTATCTAAACCTGTAATAATTTCCTCTAATCTGCATCAGATGAGTATTTTTCCAGACTCAAGTTCTAGGTTCCTTACCTGTTGAAACAGTGAGCGGCCGTGAGGAGCCATTTGCAGTGTATCAGAGTGGCTCCACAGCGATGTGAGCGCTGGAACTGCAGGCTGCCCACCCAGGGCCATTCCCCCCTGCGGGCGGTTACACCTCCCACGATTCTTTGACGGCCCACGGACGGCCGCTGCCCACAGTCTGCAGAGAGGACATCAGGGTCATGTAGTTACTCTGTGGACTGTTATCATTCTCTGGAGTGATGTCTCTGACTTCATCTCAAAACCGTCCCACCTGACCTGTCACGCCCAACACAAACCTCAACATCCTCCAGCTCCACCGCCATCTTCAACCTGTCTAACATGGCTGGTTTCACTATCACCTTGTCTTCCCTTTCACCACTGATCCAGAGTGATTTAGGATTTACCTCCACCCACTATTTTCAATCCAGGGTTAGGATTAAGGACAGGGTTTGGCTTTAAATTTGAGTTTTTGGGATGAATTAGAATGACCGTAGTGAGACCAGCTATTTTGTACAGGTTGGAGATGGTGGCGCTGAAGAAAGGAGGTGGCAGAGTTACAGATTTTGAGATTTGAGTTGGGAAGAATGAAAATGGACAGGACTGGGAACGAGTATATTAGAGAGACAGCTCAGGTTGAGCCGACAAGCAGAGAAGCGAGATCACATTGAGAAGAATGTTTAGGATGGAGCTGCCTGGAAAGAGGAGAAGAGGAAGGACAAAGAGGATGTTCATGGATGAGGTGAGAGAAGACATGCAGGCGGTTAGTGTGAAAAAGGACGATGCAGAGGACCTGAAGAAATGGAGACAGATGATCCACTCTGGTGGCCACTGATTGGAGCAGCCAAATTAGGATTTGTAATGAGGATTAGGTTACAGGCTGAGGTAAATCGTATTGTTATTGAGTGCATCATCCAATAGATTTGTATTAAAGGATGATGAAATGGATTCCATTAAATGTGGTGGAGTGAATGTGCCTCGCACCGCAGTTTTTCTCGTCAGCACCATTAAAGCAGTCAGTGGTTTGGTCACACTCCGGGTTAATCTTGCTGATACACACTCCTGCTCCACAGCTGAAGTTTCCGCTGCAGTTTGCAGCTCCTGGAAAAGGAGAATCAACAAAACATGCATGACTTTATTACATTTATGATGGTGACATGGAAAACACAAAGGTTTCACCAACTTTCAATGAATCACATGCCATGGGGCAATTTGTATGGGCCAATGATTTAAAATGCCTAGGGAGCAGTGATGGGGATGGTACCGTGCTCAAGGGTATCTCATGGCAACCTACTCATCTGGGATTCGAACCCATGACCTTCTAATACCGAGACCTAGTCCCTAAAAACTAGGCCACCACTGCCCCAGCAGTGTTACTAAACTGATGCAAAGAGACCCAATTCTTTACCCGGCTGGACAGGGGGTGTTGTGATCATCCTGGTTAGAGGAGACACAGGCTTCATGGTGCTTTGCATCATAGAGTTGATGTGTGTTTGACTCAGGATCCAGTTACGGAGTTTGGTGACACGTGAGTACACTCCAGGTTTATTGATTTGGGCACAGCCCATCCCCCAGCTCACTATACCGGCCAGGAAGAAACGTCCAGAGGCACCTTCACACACCAGAGGACCTCCTGAGTCACCCTGCAGAACAGAAACAGAGCCAACATCACTACTGTTCTATTTTTATATACACATGCAAGGAATGTTCATTTTCAGTCTAAAAAAACAAAAGATCCTGATTGGCTGAGAGGTGTGTTAGTAAATGTGAGTGTGTGTGTGTGTGTGTGTGTGTGTGTTTACCTTTTCAGCATTCAGCTGACGCTCTTGTCCATAGCGACTTACATTTCTTATCTACAGGGACAGTCCCCCTGGAGCAACTTGGGGTTAAAGGTCTTGCTCAGGGACCCAATGATGATTGTGCTAGCAGTGATATTTGAACCCTTGGTTTGTAGGCAAGTATCCTACCACCAGACCACCACCACACCTAACCTATATATATACAGGGGACAGCCATATCCAGTGCCTGGAGAGCAGTGATGAGCACAGTACATTGCTCAAAGGAACCTCATTGTAACCTACTGGTCCAGGATTTGAACCCAAGACCTTCTAATCATGAGGCCTTGTCCCCAAAGTCTAAGACTGCCTAGTGGTTAGGGACTAGGCCTATTATAATATTATATGCTCACCTATATTATAATCTTCCAAGGGGGGCTCGATGGAGCTGAACCTCACAGTGAGAAGGTTGTGGGTTTGGTTCCCAGTCTGGGCTCTTTCCATGTGGAGAGTACATGTTCTCCCACAGTTCTCATTTCTCTCTAGGTGGATTGGAGATGATAGCTTGCCCCTTATGTGTGTGTTTGTGGGTATGTTCTGTGGCGGACAGGTGACCCATCCGATGTGATTGGCCTGTGAGGGCTGAGAAGGGCTCCAGCCTCACCTTCTTTAGGATAAGTGGCTCAGAGAATGGAGGGATATACCAATATCAGCTCAGCTGAATAGGCATGGATTGCAGTGGTGCATTATGACTAATTCCCCAAATTAACGCAGATGAATGTGAATTGTGTGTAAGAGATCATAATGGTCACACATGCTGACCTGGCAGGAGTCCACTCTGCCCTGCAGGAAACCAGCACACATCATGTTATTGGTAATGGCTCCTCTGTAAACGACTGACGAATTGCAGACATCAGAGTCGATGACCTTCACCACAGCTTTCTGGAGTGTCGGGGGTACCTCCCCTGTTCCCACACACACACACACACACACACTTTGCTGTGGAGGCTGTGTGAACACCTGTGTTAGTAACGGGGCCACGTTACGAGAGCTAAATTCACTCATTAGAATGGCTGTTTGGATCATTTTGAACATACACTGTAAGGAAAAGATGAAAATAAGCAGCAGGGATGGATAACACTCACTGCTGTCCTGGCTGAGGGCTCCCCAGCCGGAGACGATGCAGTTTTGTCCCGGACTGAAGGCATGCGAGTATGATGGGATGCAGACGGGCTGAACGTAGGGGCTGAATGTCAGGGGTTTCTCCAGCTCCAGCACCGTCACGTCACTGTCCGACGTCATGGGGTTATAATCCGGAGACAAAATCAGAGACTTGATGTTTACTGTACTGGCCCCGTCCTCTGCTCCGCTCACCAGACTGGCACCCACCAGGGCCTTCCAGTCCTTTGGGTTTTTGTTGCTACAGAACATGAATAATGATCTCAATAATGAAATTAGCAACACCTGGACTGTTCCCCTTCCAGTAACACCAACACCATCTAAAGACCATCGAATTAGCTTAATTGATGAGCCCTCAATTGGGTGAAGGTTTGAATGAACATGTATCCACATTCACCTTTTCAACCTCAAAAGAAATTGCAGACAAAGCTGTTCTTAATTATTGGGGAAAAATGTTTCAAGTGTTTGATATAAATGCTAAATATTGCCTTTTGCCTGTGCAAGGATAGGTGTAAGCACCCCCAAGTGACCTTCAGAATGAATGGTTATGATAATGCATGGATGGATCCATTGTCCTGCAAGAACAACTGTTCCTCGACATTAAAAATACAAGAAAGTCTGTCTCTTTGAAAGCAAAAAATGAAGAAATGATAGGCTCAAGACTAATGTAAAGTACTCTGAATAAAAAAATGTAAAAAATTGACACAAAGGAGCCCACCAGTGCTCACCTCTCAAAGCAGTGGGCGGCGCTGACGATCCAGCGGCTGCTGATGATGGAGGCACCACAGGTGTGACGGCCACGTAGTTTCAGACTCACCTGCCAGGGGAGCTCACCGTGACGACTGTTCTCACCACCAACTACCCGACTGCCCATCGCCGGCCGCTGCCCACATGCTGCACAGAAACAGGACAAATAGAAATGATCAGAGACCTAATCAGAGACCTAGTCTGAGACATGCAAGTTAAGCTACTTTAACTCTGCAAATATCTACTGTACTGTACTTGAGTCTTGACACCTCATTTCTTCATATTTTGTTTTCAAAGATCCAGACTTTCTTGTATTTTCAAGTATCATTGAGGGACAGTTCTCCAGATATTCCTGAAGGACAGCCGACGTTCAAAGAAGAGCTTTGGGACGTCCTTCAAGAAGCCTGGAGAAGTGTCCCTCAATGATGCAAGAAAGTCTGGATCTTTGGATCCTGAAGACGACTTAAGAAAGGAGCTGGTCTAAGAGAGTTGAGGCTGTGCTGAAGAATAGCGGTGGTGGTGGTGAATTTTTACTTTAAAGCTGGTTAGAATGAAACTCTCTTTGTGTTTAAACTGGATTTACATGTTTGAACACAAATCACTGAAATACTGTCTCACTTTCATACAGAACAGACAGAAATTAGGAGCTGGGCTTTTCCATTTCCATGTTAAATTTCTACTCAGAGACCTGAAAAGAGATTGTGATCCTTGAGTAAGATGAAAGACCTAATCTGTGTTCTAATAAACTAAGCAACAATAGTTGCATATTCTGGCAGTGCATGGATTAAAAAAAAAAAGAAAAAATATTTCTCCTTATTTTTCTTATTCAACTGTAGAGACAAGATAAATACATACACAAAAACCAGAGGGTCCATAGATTATTTACGTTTCAGTGAAGCAGTTTCTTTAAATCTTTAAAAAAACGTTGAGGGTTGCGTGACAGATTGTCTTTAAGAGTGGTGTGTCAGTTTGAGCAATTCTTTTTGAAATTGTAGTGTTTTATCAGCATTTTTTAAATAGTATATTTAATTTATATTGGGCCAGCAGTGGTCTATTGTTTAGGGACTGGGCTCCAGGATCGGAAGGTCCAATTAACATTTATACATTTACGGCATTTAGCTGACACTCTTATCCAGAGCGACTTACTACAGGGACAGTCCCCCTGGAGCAATCTGAGGTTAAGGGTTTTGCACAGGGACCCAATGAAGGCTGGAGGTTGGATTCAAACCTGCAATCTCTTGGTCTGTAGGCAAGTATCCTACCACTAGACCACCAGCACCCCAATGTTTGAATCCTGAACTAGTAGGTTGCCCTAAGGTTCCCTTGAGCAAGGTTCCATCCCCATCACTGCTCCCCGGGGGCTGGATATGGCTGCCCCATGTGTGGGTTAAAAACAGAAAACAGAGGATATATCTGATTGTGCTGTGCTGACAAAACTTTCCCTTTCTTTAACTGGAATAGCCATAATTTGTTGTAGATTTGCTCCTTTAAGTTAACAAAGGTAACAAATCAAAAGCAATCCACAAAACCTGGAATGTGGGCAGTTCTCCTTGTTTCCTTTGACACTTCCACCACCATGTTTGTTAGCGAGAGAAACACTCACCGCAATAAGCCTCATCAGATCCATCAGCGCAGTCGGGTGTGAGGTCACACTCCGGGTCGGGTTTCGTTACACACTCCCCGCTGGCACAGGTGTAAGTGTTGACAAGACATTGACCTGTTGTTAAAATATATATTATTTATCATACAATTATTTCCCTTAAAGTCAAAAATGCACAATATTCCCATGTTCACAGGTTACGAGTTTTTTGAGATTGCTAAGAGAAAACTGTAAATTAGATCTTTTTTTGCTGAAATATCATTTTGAAAAGCTGTCAGGCTGTTTTAATCAAACATGTTCTTACTTTTATCCGCTTCCATCTCAGAGAATGACTTTCCAGTGGCTCCTGGGTGGACAGAAAAAAGTAGTACGATTTTAGTTCAGTCCAGTTCAGTTTTGCAAGTGCAAGAGCCAATGAGGGACACCAAGATTACATTGTCATGACTCTCTTAGAGATTGAAGAAGAACTACTGATAGAAACTCAAAACTGCTTAAGATCATGAGGAGACAGGAGAGAGAAATCACAACTCCCTAACAGTATGAGGAAGAGCAACTGAGAGGAGCCAAGTCTCAAAACTGCCTAAGAACAGGAAGCAGGAAGACTCAGAACTCCAGAGCTCCAAGAGTGTGAATAACTACTGAGAAGGACCATGACTTGGAAGGAAAAGCTCACTAACCACTGAGAGGAACCAATATATAACTGCAAAAGTTTCCTAAAAGCATGAGGAGAAACCACTGAGAGAACCAAGACTCAGAATTAAGACTGTGAAGAACTACTAAGAAGAACCAAGACAAAAAAAATGGACCCATCTTACTCAGGGCTGAACCAGATGTTGCAGTTAGGATAACAGAGCAAGAAGATAAGAAGGATTAAAAGGAGGCTCTGAGATCAGACAGAGGAAAAGTCTAGGAGATACAAGTGTGGCTGTACAATCTATCAGGAGAAGATATGGAAGAAATGACATGGTGGAAATATAAAGGATGGGTGATGAAAGGAAAATGTGAATGAGGAGTTCAGTGAGTTTAAAGCACAAGAAATGATCTAAATGGCCTCTGTTTCTAATTTAACTAAACAAAAGTAATTGAATACAAAGCAGGACCTCTCAAATGATATCTCCATTAGAGCTTCCATTCAGTACGAGGGTCATCTTTTAAAAATACTGCCTACTTAATCAGCCAACATACAGTCCCCCCTCATTTCTTCATATTTTGCTCACAGAGATCCAAACTTTCTTTCTATTAAAATGTCTTGTTTAGGAACAGTTCTCCAGATCTTCCTGAAGGACAATGTTTTTGTCTCTCATTTTCAGAGCAGTCTCTGTACCTGAGCAGTTTCAGAAGCAGTGTGGGATCATCCCCAAAGACAACACAAAACAGCCGACATTCAAAGAGCTTTGGGGTGTCCTTCAAGAAGCCTGGAGAAGTGTTCCTGAAAACATCTTAAAAAAAGGACCTGGTCTAAGAGAGTTGAGGCTGTGCTGAAGAATAAGAGTGGTACTAATGAATATTGACTTTAAAGCTGGTTCGAATTAAACTCTTTTTGTGTTTAGTCTGAATTTACATTTGTGTTTGTACTGAAATACACAGTATAGCTGATTGTGACTCCACCTAGAAGAATGATGCTTTGGATCGCTCCAAACTCTGGGATGATCAGAGGTTCCTGGCTGACCAGGGCCATTAAACCGTAGTGAAGGTGCTCCTGGATGTAACTGTCCATGTATTTCTGGAGCTTGGACACTCTGAAGACCAAATGAAAGGTGGCCATCACACTTCCATTAATCTTCCTGCAAAACACATTCCAACAGAAGGTACATGGTTCTGTTCGTAAGTTGCTTTTTGAGTGAACGTTCAACAACGTGTGTAACAGTTGATGTTAAGCCTGAGAGATGAATCTAATATAAATGTATAAACTCAACATATAAACTCAAACTATAATATATATAGTATATTAATACTAATATTGATAAATGTATTAAATATATGTTTATGAAGATACCTACCCATATCCAACAATATTGCAGGATTCAAAATTATGTGCAATCGGAGAAGCCATAAAAATGTTTCGGATCTGTAGAAAAAGTGAAAACAGGTGCGTATATAACCGTAACAAGGTTGAAAAACTAAAACAAAGCACTGACCTCACGAACCAAAAAAGCTACATGACACCTGAAAAAAAAAATTTCTACTTATTTGTTCGACAGTAGGAAAGCTGTCCAGTGGTAAGAGGCGTGCACAAAAATGTACATGCATTTTGAATGCAAGACGCTATGAGCACATTATTATTTTTTTCATGTGCATTAAAGTGTATTTTGTTTGTTTGCAACAGTTTTTTTTGTTTCGTTATTTGGTCTGCTATTTTTAAAGTGAAAGTGAAAGTGACTGCCTGTCATTGTGAAACACAGCTCACAGTGAAACGCAACAAAATGCACCCTCTGTATTTAATCCACGCACACCGTCCAGCATGGGGCAGCCATATCCAGCATCCAGGGAGCAGTAATGGGGACGGTACCTTGCTCAAGGCGACCTACAGGTCTGGGATTTGAACCCACAACCTTCTGATCCTGGAACCTAGTCCCTAAACACCACTCACAGTAAGAATCTGGGATTCTGTCCTCAGACCTGTTCTCACCTTTTGTTTTAAGGTGGCTGTAAGTACGGTAGAAAATGCTGAGCTTGCATCTTGGAGATCAGTATTATACTGTAGCCCGTTCAGCTCCACCGTCTCCATGAAATAACACTCCTCCTGCGCCAAGAACACTAAACATTAAGAAGAACAAAAAATGATGTCAATGACTTTTAATGTAATGGCCTAAAGACATATTCTGTCACAAAAAAACAGTTTACTCTCCTCGAAATTTCTTTCTTTAATTCCACAATTTGGGTTGACACTCTTGTTTATTGCAGGGAGTAAAGAAATAATGAGAACTGCTTTCTGACCAAGGCGTTTGGGGTTCGTGTGATAAAGTTACATAAGCATGACTCATCTGAAGATGGCAAATTTGAAAGGACGGATACAAGAAGTGACGGAACACTTTATTCCCTCTTATTGTTCTTGAACTATTTATCATTGAGAGCAGCACACAGTGAACCAGCAAAATGCTTCTCTGTAATTAACCCACACACACTGTCCAGCAGGGGGCAGCCATATCCAGCACCCGGGGAGCAGTGATTGGGAAGGTGCCTTGCTCAAGGGAACCTCAGGACAATCTTCATTGGGATTTTAACCCACAACCTTCCCAACGTGGGGCCTAGTCCCTAAACACTAAGACATTGCTGCCCCTATGATTGCACAAACAAATGGGCGACAAATTGGAGAAAAAATCTCAATAATGAACAAAAAGCATGATGAGTACAGATGCTGGCGGCTCCTGTACCAGACGAGTGGCTCTGTTTTCTGTGGAGGTCCAATTTCCTGTCTATCTGACTGTCATATCTTTGTCACATCGAGGATTAAATTAAAGAAATGGGAACAAATTTAGTTCCCCAATTTAGTGCTCCAGGCTGCAAAGTGTTCTAGATAAAGGGCTTCCAAGCATTCAGCTTCAGCAGTAAACTAATGACCATCTGGAATCATCTGCATTAGCTTTTCCACTGCTTCATGTCATAAGTTAGACTCTTTGTTCTGCTTGAAGGTTCAGACGTAGATCACTGTGTGGATTAACCAACACAGAACTATCAAACTGCTCAGGTACAGAGACTGGACTGAAAATGAGAGACAACAACACTGTCCTTCAGGAAGATCTGGAGAACCGTTCCTCAACATTAAACGCACCAGAAAGTCTGGAAGCAAAATATAAAGAAATGAGGAGCTCAAGACTTTTGTACAGGTCTGTAGTTCTAATTTGTGTATTGATTTTAATTGTGTCATATGAAGATCTCAAACCTTAAATTTCAGGAGAGTGAACCTCACTTGTGATTTACTGCATTGCTCACCTGTGAAGATGCCCACGAATATACCGATGATGAGACACCCGAAGACAGCAGCTATCGTGCAGCATTTCCATGTGAATGAGGACTGAGCTAGAGCGGGATCAGCCTGAGGCTTCATCTCTGCTCTGGTCTACGGGAACACACACTCCACTGACCTCCGAAATCTGTAACCCAGGCACATCCAGAGGGTGTTACTCTCCAGGCCTCAGGAGAGTTCTGTACCATCTCAAGGTCCTCATATTCACTGTCACTGCCATTGTTCTACCTAAAATAGTATCAGATTCGTCCACAGATACAGACTGTGAACATGATCTTGGTGGGATAGTTCTCATTTGCTTGCATTACTGGAGGACCGAAGAGAACAATGACCTACTGGGAGAGTGACTCCAGAACGAGGGACATCCAGTGAAGGGAAACACATTCTTACTTTTATTTTTGGTTTTAAATATAGTTCAGCACTAATATCCATGTCGCCTGCACTGTTTTTTAAATTTACTTATTAAAATATGTATTTCTAATCAGGTAATTCACTTTGAGGTCATTTTATTGGGTATATTCAAGTTCAGCTTCCAAATGGTGTTGTTTGTGATTGAAAAGGCAGGTTTGAAACGCTGTCTGGACTGTTTTTTACTGCACCTCTGTTGAAAATCTCATAATGAAGCTTTTTTGGGCCCAAAGGTGGTTTAAAGGAGAATTTTGCCCATTTCTTCATACTTACTTTCATAATTTTATTTCTGCAAATAGAAACCCAAAGTGAGCTGGACAAAATATTATATTTGCTCGTGTATTAAGGGAAATGTTTCAATACTATTATTTATAACATTTATTATTAATATAACTCTACTATTATAGTTCTGAAAGTGTAAAAGTATGTAAACCTTTGCTTTCAGAATTCGGGAGTACCTCCTTGTCCAGCGACTCAGGGTTTCCTGAACTGTAACTGTTCATCGGTCCTGCACATCGGCTGTGTTTCCTCACATGAACCCCTCACTTCACTTCCTTTTACAACATTTCTATTGGGCTGAGGTCAGTAAAGGTTTCATTTGGGGGTTAATGACAGCAGGTTATCCTGGCCAACAAACCATGACACTACCACCACCATGTTTCACTTATTAACTGCTTTCCGGTTCTTATGCTGCAACGCAGTGCTTTCTATTCCCTAGCGATCGTCTCCCTTCTTATAAGCATCAGTAACTCTGCTTCTTTGTGGCATTATATACTTCCACACATTTTGTGGAAAACATACTTTAATAGAACTGTTTATTTTCATAGAATAGAGGGTGTCGTTCACACCTGAATGTCATGCAATTTATTGAAAACACCTTTCCATTCAAAATTAACCGCTAATCCTAGAGGTTCACATACTTTTGCCTCCCACAGATTAGTAATTTTGGATATTTTCCATGTGGCTTGATTGGATTGGAAGAGGAATAAAAGTGAGAGCTTTGACTTTTACCCCAGGTAGGACAGGCTTGCATTTTTGTTATATATTTAAATAGATCGGAATGATCAATTATCACAGACTAACATGCTTTTTGTATTAAAAACAGTTTTAAGGGACCCTTGTTAAGGTTTTTAATAAGGTATGTGTGTTTAATAGTCTGGAATAATTGTTAAAAAGACCACTTTTAGTCCATAACCAGCCCCAGTAATGAAGAAACCATTAAGAGACTCATATCCAAGTACATTAGATTTTACAAAAAAGCAGATAATAACATTTAAAAATGAAAGTTCACTCACCTTCTGGCCTGCATCTGGTTTCAGAGGTGGGCTGGTGCTCCCAGTTCAGACACCTATATAGGTGGAAGAAGCTGGTTTAGGTTCAGCCCCTCTGGGCGTGGATGGACTACAGTAAGAACATGAAGATCCAGTTTAATCTCTCAGGTTTAAACCGGGGACTCCCCACAGATTAGCTGATCAAACTGACCACCAGTCCACCGAG
Source organism: Hepsetus odoe (assembly GCA_017165825.1). Lineage (NCBI taxonomy): Eukaryota > Metazoa > Chordata > Actinopteri > Characiformes > Hepsetidae > Hepsetus > Hepsetus odoe. Next base: position 24,444,835 of record CM029380.1, read on the forward strand.
TGGGAAAAGATCATTTGGTGAGCTTGAAGCAAACACTGCGGGTAAGAGGCGGTGTGTGTGTGTGTGTGTGTGTTAGCTATGGGAGGAGTTTGGATACTCCCACTGCAGATCCAAGATAAATCTTCTCTTTTATTTGTTTTTCTCTGTTTAAAGGAAAAATCCAGCTTTTTAAAGTATGGATTGCAACTTTCATTGCAGAAAACAACGTTAAATATAAAATTCTGAACTTGAAGACATTCCCGCACTCTCCATATACATGTAATGTTGTCTATTCAACCAGTGCTGCTAGATTTGGTTATTTTTGAACACTCATGACTTCATGTCTTTTAAAAATTATATTTCCTGTCGCTAAATTTAGAATCTGACAATCCTATGCCTCAAATTTTCGTTACACTGGGAAATAATGACCTTAAATATTTCTAATTCTAATTCAGATTGGATCTGCACTATTTCTCTGTATCCACACTACAGTATTAAACTCACATTATAATATATATCATTCTTTATCTGTACTACAGTATTGAATTCATATTACTGTATCCATTCTGTAATACTTCACACTACTGTTGTTTGTTAATACTACAATATTGAATTCACACTGTACTGTATTAAACTGTACTTTATCCATAACAGTTTTCTCTCCACAGTATGGTTTCAACATTATATTTGCCTTTCATGTTCTCATACTAAAGTATTGTTTCCACATTATAATACCATATTCACACTATACTACTACATTAACAATGTAAGAATGTATCCACTTTATTCTGTATTCACACTTTAGTAAACACTATATAATTTTGTATCTATTGTTACACTACCCACACTATTACTCTGTATTCAAACTATAACATGTGTTCACACTATTATACTTTATTTACACTATAAAACTGTACCCACACTATAATACTGAATCTGTTTTCACTCTACATCACTGTGTTCACACTATAACACTGAATCTGTTTTCACTCTACATCACTGTGTTCACACTATAACACCGAATCTGTTTTCACTCTACATCACTGTGTTCACACTATAACACCGAATCTGTTTTCACTCTACATCACTGTGTTCACACTATAACACCGAATCTGTTTTCACTCTACATCACTGTGTTCACACTATAACACCGTAATCTGCTTCTTTACTCCCCATCACTGTACACTATAACACCGCAATCTGCTTTCACTTCATCACTGTAGTTCACTATAACACCGAATCTGCTTCACTTCACATCATCACCGCTACCATAACATCAATCTGCCACTTCTACATCACTGTGTCTACACCATAACACCAATCTGTTTTCACTTACATCACTGTGTTCACACTATAACACTCAATCTGTTTTCACTCTTACATCACTGTGTTCACACTCATAACAATTCATCATAACACTGTTTTCACTTCCTACATCACTGTGTTCACACTCATAACACCACTCATATAACACTGCTTTCACCTCCCACATCACTGCATTCACACCATAACACCACTATAACACTGTTTTCACTTCACATTTTCTGTGTTCACACTATAACTGAACTCTTACTATAATATGGTATTCACATTGTACAATGAATTCACTCTACTGTCTGTGTCAGCCACAGACATCTAGGTTTAGGACGCTAGAGCCCAAAATCAGAAGGTCAGTGGGTTTAAATCCCAGACCAGTAGGTTGCCCTGAGTTTCCTGTACAAGGTACTGTTCATGTTACTGCTCCCTGGGGGCTGGATATGTCTGTCCCCTGCTGGACGGTTCATAATGGCAGACGGTTCACTTCATTGTACTCTGTTCTGAAGTTGTCTCAAAATCTATTAATGGACCAAAAATAAAAAAGGAAATGATGATTGTGATCAGAAGTGTGGTTTGAAGCTTCTACCGTCAAAGCTGCTATCAAACCTGTCCAACAGTTCGGGAATTAAGCTACAGCCCACAGGTTTAGTTACCATTTTCCCCCCTTTAGCAGCTTGAGAGCAACTGAATAAGAGCAGACGGTTGATTATTAAACCTTTAAGGTAAGGAAACGTATATCTTAAATATATATAAATGACATTTTTCATCTGTGTTGATTAAAATGGATTTAATATGTTCCATCCTGTGCTTATGAAAGTAAGTTGGTTAGATTCAGTTTATTTCGCTTTTTAACACTTAAAATGGGAAAACTGTCAAATGAGAAGGAGTCCAAGCTATTTATGAACATCCAATTTTAATATTAAAACAAGTAGGAAAAATAAAAGGTCTGCACCAGTGCCTTCAGACATAAGGAGGACACGATCAGGGGTTTAATCATTCAATCATATTTAGAACAAAACTAAATCACCTTCAGACAGAAGTTACAACACATGGAAAAAAAAACCTGAAACTCAAAACCAAAAAAACAAAAATCCTTTTGAGAAAAACAGCCACATAATCCCGGCGTGAGACTTTGAGGCTGTGTGGAGTGTGTGTGTGTGTGTGTGTGTGTGTGTGAGAGAGGAGACTGTTTAAAGCTGTGTATGTGGGAGATCATGCTGTGTGTGTGCATGTGAGACTGTTGGCCAGCAGGTGTGTGTGTGTGTGTGAGAGAGAAAAGACTTTGTGGCTGTGTGAGAGGGTGTGTGTGTGTGTGTGTGTGTCTGTGCCCAGGTGCATGTGTGAGAGTAAAATAGCCAGTCCTGTTGCTGTATGAAGGGGTTCGGAATGGCCTCCATGCCGTCCTGTGGACAGATCAACACGACCGCCGTCCCCCGACAGACCACCAGGCCAAGCTGTCTGGTGTCCTCTGTCAGCTTATACTGGTCATCAGGGTCTGTGTGATGGAAAACAGCAATGAAGAGGAAACAGTGACTGAAATCAGTTCCGCTGATTTGTGAGTGAAAACATGAATTTATGGAAAAAACACTGATCTCCTGATCCACACTGCTATAGTCCAGTTATTCATCCGTTTACATTTCCCCAAATCTAAAAGTGAGGACAGCCATACTGAGGATGGGGAGAGGGAGGACCACCTCTACCCACTCCAAAGAGAGAGAGGGAGAACAGCCCTACTGGAGTGATGGGGAGAGGAGGACAGTTCTACTGGAGTGATGGGGAGAGGGGAGGACAGTTCTACTGAGTGATGGGGCGAGGAGTGACAGTTCTACTGAGTGATGGGGGCGAGGAGTGACAGCCTCACTGAGGATGGGGCTTAGGAGGACAGTTCTACTGAGTGATGGGGGGCGTAGGTGACAGTTCTACTGAGTGATGGGGGAGAGGGAGGACAGTTCTACTGAGTGATGGGGGAGAGGGAGGACAGTTCCACTGAGTGATGGGGGAGAGGAGGACAGTTCCACTGAGGATGGGGGAGAGGAGGACAGTCTCCACTTGGAGTGATAGGAGAGGGAGTACAGTTCTACTGAGTGATGGGGAGAGGGAGGATAGTTCCCACTGGAGTGATGGGGAGAGGGAGACAGTTCCCACTGGAGGATGGGGAGAGGGAGGACAGTTCACTGGAGGATGGTGGAGCCAGTCTTTTTTATTTCTTTTGATTGCTGGCGTATTGTTGAAAAGTAAAAGGAAGGTTTTTAAGAAATCGATAACAGTCCAAATATTTGGAAGTCACTGCAATATACTGAGAAATATATAATGAATGTATAAAAGAAAAAATACAATACTGGGAGTCAAACTCACACCTTTGTGTGTAAAAGCTGAAACATGTCGTGCAGTTTTGGGACTCACCAATGTTATGTAGATTTAACAGCGCATCCAAATAATTAGGTTCAGTAGAGGATCAAAGTTCCTCTTCAGACGTTGCTGGCTGTGGAACAGATACACACTGTATTCAATTACCTCCTAAATTTAATCGCTGCAAAAAAGCAGAACAAACACTGAGTTTTCATGAGTTTAAAATGTTTCTTAACATTCTCACAGATTCGCCTCTAACACAACATCTCATTATCCTCCCCTCTCGATACGGAGACACGAAGAGCTGATTTACCTTCACGCCACCTTGGAATTTTATCGAATGGGTTTGCTTTCACCGTACTTTGACAACTCAAAGATACTCTCCTCTTCTTTTTCTTTCTCTTTTGTCCTGGAAAGGGAACGAAAGTTGTTTTAATCTTATAATCTCTGAACATCAAAGTTGTGACTGTAATCAAGACTTGGTTCACTGAGTTCCTCTGCCCTAGAAAAAAAGATTTACATATTAATCCTGGTCATGATATTTATCTTTCCAGACATCGACGAGGTTGGAATGAAGAGGGAGGCTGAAGTACTACTGCAAATCTGAAATGTGCTGCCACACCCCTGAACCGACCTCCATCACCCCGAACCTAGCCACCCCACCCCAAACTGACCACATCACTCACACCCCGAACCGACTCCCATCACTCACACTCCCGAACTGACTCCCATCACACCCCCACCCTGCCCATAATTCCATCACTGCACCCTCCACCACATCCATCAGTCCATCACTACACCCTCGAGACCGACCCCCACTCACTACACCCCACCCCACCCCATCACACCCCTCCGGAACTGACCACACACCACACCCCGACCGACTCCCATCACTACACCCCACCCCTGACCCCATCACACCCTCCGAACTGACCCCATCACTCACCCCCACCCTGACCATCACTCACACCTCACCCCTGACCCCATCACACACCCTCCCGAACTGACCCCATCACCCTCTGAACTGACCCCATCACTCACACTCCCTGGGAGACTGACCTCATCACTCACCCCACCCCGACCCTCTATCACTCACACCTCGGAGACCGGACCCCACTACCACACCTCCCACCCCATCACTCACACCCCCACCCCGAGCCCCATCACACACACCCCCACCCCATCACTCACACCCCCACCCCGACCCCCATCACACACACCCCCACCCCATCACCCCCACCCTGACCCCATCACACCCCACCCTCCGGGACCTCCCATCACACCCCTGAGACCGACCCCATCACCGCTGAGAGGCACTGTTTACATCTCAACCAGAAAATTAGACCCTAAAACAAACTTTGTGGTTTAAGGTTGATTGAAAGGTCTTTTACACTCATTGTTGGACAGTAGTTTCACTTTTAAACACAATACGGGCGCAAATACATAAATTAGGATAATAAGCGGCGGAAAATCTCAACAGCTTTAGCTAAACAGCTAAAATGTGTCATGAGTCTAATGTGCTGATTGAGTCAAAATATTCACCCATCAAATCCTGTTCAAATACTGAATTAAAGCCCACATATTTCTCTTTTTGATGGAAAGTATTTTCCTTTATCATATATATGCTCCAAATAAACCCTAAATCATCCGAAACCCGAGCTAACACGCTAACACTCACCGCCATGCTCAGCTCTTCTTCGCTCCTCTGCCTGCTGGCGGTTAAGAGGCGGTTTAAAGGTGCAGTGCCGCCCCCTGCTGGAGCGGCGAGGAGCGACAGTTTTCTCCAAAACCCGTCTTTTTTACTTCCCTTCCACAATTTTACTATTGATCACTGCCTTTATAAAATATTACATGTAAATACTAAATTCTTATCTTTATTGAATACTCGTGATGATTGCAGACGTTAAAGACAGGTGTGTCTGTGAAAGTTTTAACAGTTAAGGCGGATCGCCTGCAGCGGTTCGCGTCCCAATTACAGCACTTGCGCCCTACACACTAGTCCACTAGCTCTACTGTGAAAGACACTAGAAAAGGGTGAATTTACTAAACCCTAAAATAATAGTCATATTGATGTTCTGGCTGGACTAATGTCATAGTTATATATAAAAATAAAGTGACAACCCTTGTCATTGTGAAACGCAGAACACAACGAAATACAACCCATACCGGGGCAGCTATTGAAAAGTGCCCAGGGAGCAGTGACGGGGACGGTACCTTGCTCAAGGGTACCTCAGGGCAACCTACTGGTGAGGGAATCGAACCCACAATCTTCCAATCTGCCACCTCTTGATCCATAGGTTTGTAGTACCAGGTTCCCTACCACTAGCCCAACAACACCGGATCTCTGCATTTAACCCACGCACAAACCGTGCAGCAGGGCTCAGCTATGAAAGCGCCCGGGGAGCAGTGACGGGGACGGTCCTTTGCTCAAGGATTCCTCAGGGCAACCTACTGGTGAGGATTCTGTGGCCAATTCTGATTCTGTGGCCAACTCCCTAACCACTTAAATCAGTAATTCTCCCTATCCTCCCAGTGTATACACCTCCACTGTACACTCACATTACTATTTCACTCTTAATAAGACTCTAATCAGCAATAAAGTCTGAATTTAATGTGAAGTATTATAGTATAAACATTAAACAACTATAAACTCTATTTAATGTAATTTATGAATATAACATCACTAAGTGCATTAATTAATAATATTTAATGTTACAGGTCAATCAATCTATCTATCTATCTATCTATCTATCTATCTATCTATCTATCTATCTATCTATCTATCTATCTGTCTGTCTGTCTGTCTGTCTATCTATCTCTTTATCTATCAAACAATCCATTTCTCTCTCGCTCTCTCTTTCATGATAATTTATTAATTTAAAAATGATGTATTTTATACTTTACACGTTCTCTGTGCAGTGCTAAATGCATATATTTATGCAAATAAACGCCTAAAAAATTATTAGAATATTATTGTTTACATGTTTCACATTTTATCATTTCCATTTTCCAGTATTCTGTCATTTATAAGCAAAGATTTTTATTTCCTTAAAGTTAAACATTAATTTCCTTAACATTATTTACTATTATATTACATCTCTCATGTGCTACTGAGCCTGTTATGAGCTACATTTGTAAATAAACTGCGCTCGAAGATGGAATGACTTTTCAGGCTGAAAAACAAAAAAAATCAACCTCAAATATATTATAGTTATAACCTATGCAAAAAAAAATTCTCTTGGTGCATATAACTACTGCATTACAGTAAAAGCGAAATAAAAACAACACTAAATCAGTGTTTATTCGATTTTCCCCATTATAGAATTTATCAAGCGAACTAGTGCACACTTGAGCCCTAGTTAGGGAACGAGGGCGCGAATTGGGACGCGCCCGCAGCAGCGGGAGGCGAGGCGCCAAACTCGAAATCCGCCGCCTGACTAAACAGGGAGTCCAGTTCAGCTGTAAAAGCGTACTTTAGTGCTTTCCTTCACATTATTATGAAGTAGAGATGGCGGAATTACTCTTTAACAAGACTTTACAGGTGCAGCTGAAGTGCAGAGACTGTGAAGAAAGGTAGGAAATGTGCTAAAGATGTTAGCCTAGCCTAGCCTAGCCATGCTAACAACGTCAACAATGAGAAATAAACAGATAAAGTGCAGATTAGAGACGCAAGTCAACACCCAGAGAGGCTTTAAACGATAGTGATGTATTTCCTTTTAATATTCGAGGTGTTTTATGTGCTTTTTGACCCAAAAAGCTGTGTTGTTTTGCAGGCGGGCGGTAATCCGAGTCAGTATTGAGCTGCAGGCCGCTTTAAACCCCGTTCACAGGAAGGTGAGGACTCAAAATCAACACTTCTGCTAAGATTACACCAATAAACAGGCTCCAGGAGCGCTCTGAAGAGAGGAAACCCGTTCAATGTGCATGTATCTGCCTCTGAAGAGAGCTGGAATTACAAAGCACTCCTGGAAAAGTCTGGAAATCCAGGATTTTAATGAAAAATTCCCCAATTTTCAGCTGTCGGAGCAAAAAAAGGCCAAAAATCAGAGTCTGCTGCTCTTTAAGGTGTTCAGACTTTCTCTCCCAATAAAAACACACACTAGACGCTTCCTCCCGGAGGAAAAGCGGTCTGGAATATTCTGTAGTTGTGCCTCATTTCTGCAGAATCTGAAATGCAGAGATTATTAAAATAAAAACGAGCAATACTGCTTCGTTTCAAGCGTGAATTTTGTCCTTTTGCCGAAGAGAACGTTATTATCTGAGTAAACTGAAGACTTCAGAGAGCTTTCATGGTTATTTACCATCATTTCCACACGTCATGAGTGCAGCATCGCTCCTCGGTCGAATGTAGAATCACGTTTTTCATCACTTCTGCTCGTCTTCTGAAGCTTCTCCCTTTCTTTTGCACAGTGAGGAGAGCCCACGTCCTTCTTTTTCCTTTTAGCATGTTCTTTTCAGCTAGAAACCGCTGGGATCGATAATTATTGATGCTTTCTTCGTTTAAATGTGGAATTTTTTTACATTCCTAAAATCCTTTTATTTTTCTCATTTCACCATTTTATTAGAAGTTTAATACAATTTTCTCCCGCACACGGATTTTGTCCCAGTATCAGCATTTTGTCATGTTTTTGCATCAGCTGTACACGAAAGGTGTCATATATTGGCCTAAATGGCAAATAAAAGTAAAATGAAAATGAGTTTAGTAAGAAGTAGATCTTTAGTTATTGAGCTGACACCAAGGTTCTTGAGCTAGTTCGGAGATTTGGCTTCTTTAGTTCTGTTTTTTCATTATTACATCAAGAAAGAACTATAAAATGTGGAACAATGATCTCGATACGCCCACTTCCTGCAGAACATATTTTCTTAAAAACGGTTCGAGTGCTTTAAGACCCTCGAACGTCTGATAACTCGCATGCAGAGTAAACAGCTCCCCCATCTAACCGCGTCCCGGTGAACAGTCCACAATGATCGTGTGTCAAGCTACTAAAGCAGACTGAAATGCCAGATCTGCATGTTGCCCTGAGGTATCCATCAGCAAGGTACTGTCCCCATCATTGCTCCCTGGGCACTTTCTACAGCTGCTCCCTGCTGCATGGAGAGTGTCGGATAAATGCAGAAGCTGGGGCAGCGGCGGCGGCCTAGTGTTTAGGGACGAGGCCCCAGGATCAGAACGTTGTGGGTTCAAATCCCGGACCACTAGGTTGGCCTGTGGTACCCTTGAGCAAGGTACCGTCCCCATCACTGCTCCCCAGGCACCTTCAGTAGCTGCCCCCTTCTGGTCGGTGTGTGTGGGTTGGTTGAATTTAGTTGTGGTTCACTGTGTGCTGTGCCATATTTCACAATGTCGAATAGTCACTTTCACTTTAAAACGATTCCCTGTTGACTCTAGAAACCGCTCGACGGCCAGTTTCATGGTTTTCACTGTTTTGTTTTGAAGGACTTGGTGGTGAGGCTGACCGACGATGCCGATTTCTTCTTCCTGTACAACCTCGTCATTTCGGAGGAGGATTTCCAAAGGTTCATCAGACGGCAGTTCTTTGTTTCAGACCTGCAGGTTTAGTTCAGGAGAGCGGGGCTCAGTCTAACCTGACCCTAACGCTTTCTTATTGAGCAGATCTCCCAAGAACAGGACATTGTGTTTCCGTCCTCAGGTGTTTGATACACTAAATACACTTCAGGATCAAATAAGCCCAACTTTACCGGAATACACTGTAGTCCTGAGTTCAACAAGCTCTTTTACATGTAAAATAAAAGTTTCTTGCTGAACTAAAACAACTTATTTTTGCTAAAATGCATTACAACCGTAAAATCATGCGTCCATCCATTTCTGCACCTTTACAGCACAATAAAGGATGGTTTTTCTTTTTTCCAACAGTTTAAAAGTCCAGCAGGGTCTGCTGATAGACTTCTCCTCCTTTCCTCAGAAGTTTATCGACCTGCTGGACCAGTGTATCTCTGAGCAGGACAAAGACAGCCCAAGGTAGGAAGACCGTCCTCCTCCATCTGTTTCTCTGGCGTCTCTTTGGAAATACAGGGAACGTAAAGGGTGGGAAATATGGGAATGTGCACATTTAGATGGTCTTGCCAGTCGCAAGCTTCATGGTGTGTGTAGTTGTTTAAAGATAGAAAAAAATATTCATGAATTTTTGGTTTGTGACGGTATAAAGCTGTTAAATTGTCTGCGTATCTGGCTGCGCTAAAGTAATCTTCACAGGTGGGGAGGTTTGGGGGAGCATTGCTGTTGTTCAGTGTTTTTCTTCTGAAAATTTTTAAGAACCGCATTAGAAACGCTAGGAGAAATGTTTGGATTTCTGTGCTGTGATGGTGAGGTGAACATTGAGAAGCCGCTTCAGAATGTCTTCTCTGTGAATTGCTCACCATTTTGCAGACGTTTTGTGATGAAAATTGTATTTGCTCTCCTTCCCATGTCCCAACTAATCCTGTCCAGACAGCACTAACGTTAAAAGATCATTGCATCTCTCTGAACATTAACGGCCCTGAAATCAAACAAGCCGTCGACATTGCAGTGCAATTGCTGCTGTCTGTGTTCTCAGATTTATTTTATTTTATTTATTTCTTTTTGTCTTTCCCAAAAAAAACTACTGGAACTAAATAGCACATAGTTTTCTTGTTCAGGGTTGAAATGAATGGTATACATTTCTACACACTGAGAAAAGAACTGAAAACCTGATGAAAGTGAAGTGAAAGTGACTATTCTTGTCACCGTGAAACACCACACACAGTGAACCACAACCAATTTCATCCTCTGCTTTTCAGCCACACACACCGTGCAGCAGCGGGCTGCTATTTAAAGTGCCTGGGGAGCAGTGGTGGGGACGGTACCTTGCTTAAGGATGCCTCGGCAACCTACTGGTCTGGGTTTCGAACCCATGACCTTCTGATTCTGGGGCCGACTCCCTAAACACTAGACCACCGCTGCCCGATGTAGTGGCCGTTTGCTTTAATACCAGAATCTTCTTCTCCTCCTTCATCTTCTCGCTCAGTCGTCTCAACACAAGTCGTTTAAAAGCTCCAGAGCGTTCTTTAAAATGGCAAATTGATGGTTTGTGAATTTTGGAAGTTCACAAATGACCTTTTTAATTTCAGGTTTCTGCTGCAGCTTTCCTCCAGCTCCTCTGCGTTGGACCACAGCCCAGCGAATCTAAATATAGTGGAGACCAATGCATTCAAACACCTCACACATCTCTCCCTGAAACTTCTTCCTGGTTCAGACGTGGAAATAAAGAAATACTTGGCCTCCTGTTTGGCCGCAGTGAAGGTACTGTAGATGATCTTCATAGCTACCTGATATTTTCTGTTTCTCCAAAAGAAAAAAGAAAACGGTGGCAAATAAACACATGGACTTCTTCTTTTGGCTGCTCCCATTAGGGGTTGCCAAAGCGGATCATCCGTCTCATCCGTTCTTCTTGTCCTGGCAGCTCCATCCTCAACATCCTTCCCTGATTATACCCCTCGTCTCTCTTCTGGACATGTCCAAACCTACACAGTCTCACTTCTCTCTTTGTTTCCAAACTGTGCAACCTGAACTATCTCTCTAATACACTCCTTTTTAATCCTGTCCATCTTTGTCCCTCTTGACACAGATCTTAACTTCTTTAACTCTGACACCTCCAGCTCCACCGCCTGTCTTTTCATCACCATCTCCAACCCGTATAAGCTGGTCTCACTACCGTTCTGTAAAAACCTTGCCTTTTACTCTTCCTGGTGCCCATCTGTCACAGATCACTCCGGTCACTCTTCTCCATCCATTCCAAGCTGCCTGCACTCGCCATACACTGAACTGTCCACCCCCTCCATCCTCACCACTCCACTGTCCTCACTTTCTTTCACACTCACACATTAACATGTGCTCTGGACTACAGTCATGTGAGTTAGGATATTAATGGAATCTTTGGAAAATGTGTGTATATCAAGGCCAGAGCAGTATAGACTCAAGACCCCAGAGAATAAGGGCGAAAAGTCAAATGAACAATTCATTGCTCTTGTCTTCACAGGAGGAAAGGGAGCAGCTACAGCAGAGACTGAGGAGAACCGAGGAGGACCTGTCCAGGCAGCTGAGCTACGCACAGCAGGTACGACTAACAGCTGACAGAAATGCAAAAAATACATTTCTAAATGCCCTTTTTTTCACTTAAAATTTGTGTTTTTTAGACTCTGTCTGAGAAGAGTCGAGAGCTGGACAAACTGCGGTCAGAATGGACCTCCCAGACGACCTCTCTGTCCAACAGACACACTCAGGATCTCTCAGCAGAGCGAGAAAAAGCTCTTGAGGTAACAAAAGAAAATGGATTTTAGCGTATGGTGATTTGAAACCAAAAAATTATTTTTGTAACAACTGGACACTAAACAAATAGAGATCACATGCAGAATTGGTTTAAGACTTTCTGTTCTGTGTGAAAGTGAGACAGTAGGTCAGTGATTTGTGTACAAACACATGTAACTCCAGTCTAAACACAAAGAGTTTCATTCTAACCAGCTTAAGTCAGTATTCACCACCACCACCGTTATTCTTCAGCACAGCCTCAACTCTCTTAGACACTTCTCCAGGCTTCTTGAAGGACGTCCCAAAGCTCTTCTTGTTCTCCGTTCTCTATGGAGATGATCCACACTGCGTCTGAAACTGCTCAGGTACAGAGACTGGACTGAAAATGAGAGACAACAACACTGTCCTTCAGGAAGATCTGGAGAACTGCTCCTCATCAACACATTAAACATACAAGAAGCTTAGTTTGACTATATGGAGGGCAAGTTTTCCAAAACCAGATTAAACCTGACCAGGTTGAATAAATGGGGAAACTGTTGTATGTGTGTAGATTCAGACGAGACTGCAGCAGCAGAACGATCAGCTACGGCGGGAGTTGGAGGCGGCCCACCAGAGGAGCACCCAGCAGCTCCAGGTCCGACTCTCCGAACTGGAAGCCTCCAACAGGGAACTCACTGAGAAGAAATACAAGAGCGACTCCACCATCCGAGACCTGAAGGCCAAAGTGCTCGGCCTGGAGGAGGTGTTTCTTTTGTTTATTTTTTTAACGTTCAGGTTACTAAACGGCTAGAACTTCATTGCAGACCACTGTCATCAAAACCGGTCTGTGTATTACCGAAATAAATGTATTGGACAAGTGAAAACATTAACATTTTGAATAAGATATTGTTACAGTTTTATTTTGACCGTTTCATCGTTAAGAGCAAAGGGCCTGACGGTGTCAGGATGTTTGAGTCATTGAACGTAGAATGTGGTTTAGTCCTCAGGAGGAACGATCAGATTTGAAAAGCTGTTTATCATTTTGTTCCGATGCCGCGTTTGTGGGCAGGAGTCTCAGAGGGCGAAGCAGCAGGTCGTTTCTCTGCGAAGAGAAAACGGCACCCTGGACTCGGAGTGCCACGATAAAGAACGGCTGATTAACCAGCTGCAGACACGCGTGGCCGTCCTGGAGCAGGAGATCAAAGACAAAGACCAGCTTGTTCTCCGAACCAAGGAGGTACTCGAGGCAACACAGCAGCAAAAGGTGACGCTTCGTTCTTTGAGTTCGCTCACAAAAATCGATTCTTCTTTTCGGCTTTACTCACGTTTTCTTCTTTACGCCGCCAGAATTCCGCTGAAGAAACCTCTGAAAGCAAACATCTTCAGATTGGGAAGTTGGAAGCCACGGTGAAATCTTTATCAGAGGAGCTGATCAAGGTTTGTTAGGGATTTAGGAAGAAGTTTCTGCTTTATTAGTTTTTAACTTTATTAAAAGGAGAGGGGTGGAGGAAACCAAAAAAAGAGTGGAAGAAAAGAAGCTTAAATGATTTTATGGCCACAGCAAGACTACACCTTTTAATCTGCTCTAAGTTTTAGCGAGTATGTTCTTTGTTCCATCTGGTTGCTTTCTTTTTCAGCTTCATTAAAGATACACTGTCAGGGTTTATCAGTTTTTTTAGGTCATATTTGAAGGTATATATTTTAGCATTGTTATAGTAGTTATAACTGGGGCAGCGCTGGTCTAGTGTTTATGGAGTCAGCCACTGGATCGGAAGATTGTGGGTTCAAACCCCTCACCAGTAGGTTGCCCTGAGGTACCCTTGAGCAAAGTACCATCCCCGCCACCGCTCCCCGGGCACTTTCATAGCTGCCCCCTGCTGCACGGTGCTTGTGCACATGGGTGAAATGCAGAGGTCCAGTTTCGTTGTGATTCACTGTGTGCTATGCTGTGAATTAGTCACTTTCACTTTCATAGTTTGTGATGGTATATATTAAAACAGATGTAGGTTAGTAGACACCATGTGAAATTCAGAGCTTTACTACTTTCCCCAAAAAAATATCCAGACATCAAACGTGTTGAGACTGTTTCGGCCCCTTTTGGATTAATTCTGATTTGTAAACATAATATATATTTTTTTTCTCTTCTTTTTCAGTGGCGAAAAAGAAAATAATGTGCCTTGTTGGCTAAAACAGCGCAGAGAAAAACCACGATTCCGCAGTTCTGAACTTAAAGAACATTTAAACTTTCTATACCTAAGGGTTGAAACCAGACCGCAGTCATGATTCTCTTTCAGGCGAACGGCATCATTAAGAAGCTTCAGGGTGATCTGAAGGCTCTGGTGGGGAAGATAAAGGTGAAGAACACGGTGACGGTGTCTCAGGAGAAGGTCCTGCAGGAGACGATGGAGAGGCTGCAGCGAGATCAGCGGGAGCTGCAGGAAACTCAGCAGAAACTTCGGCTCAAAGAGGAGGAGGTGACTGACCACACTGAACATGTTGAGATATTTCTGTGATGAAAGCTTTTGTGTTCAGCATCACCAGTAAACGGATCCCCTGATAATCTGGAATCATCTGCACCTGGTTCTTCATGTCTCAAATTAGACGCTTTGTTCTGCTTGAAGGTTCAGACGTAGATCACTGTGTGGATTAACCAACACAGAACTATCAAACTGCTCAGGTACAGAGACTGGACTGAACATGAGAGACAACAACACTGTCCTTCAGGAAGATCTGGAGAACTGCTCAGGTACAGAGACTGGACTGAACATGAGAGACAACAACACTGTCCTTCAGGAAGATCTGGAGAACTGCTCAGGTGCAGAGACTACTGAAACTGAAAGACAACAACACTGTCCTTCAGGAAGATCTGGAGAACTGTTCCTCAGCAAGACATTAAACATGCAAGAATGCAAGATGTGAAGAAATGAGAGGCTCAAGGCTTTTGCACAGCACTGGCTTGATCTTAAATAGAACTTGTATAGGATTATAATGTTCAGTAAAGAGGACTGAACGTTGGTGACAGTAATGAGGAGATGAATTCTCAACATTTGTCCGCTCTTTCTGTTCTCTAGGTGTCCAAATTAAAGGAGCAGTTGGAGGCTACCGTTCAGAAACTGGATGAGAGCAGAGAGGTGTTGAAGACAAATGAAAACGGTGAGCGTGTCAGAACCTCCCTGTTAACAGATAAACATCAGATTAACGGCAGAAATCCACGAATCAGCCCCGTAACCCTTTCAGCGTTCGAGAAAAAGAGCTTTATACTGTCAGACAAGTCGTTTTATTCACTCCACCTTCAACCAAAAACCTGGAACCTGGTTTGGACCTGATATATGTTTGGATTTGGGAGGAATAAAGGAAAGTCTCCGGTTCTTTTGCAGTGACTTTATGAATTTGTCATATTTATATCCTTTGGTGTCCCGGTTTAATTGGACCTCCGTGTTTTTGTCCATGGATTTTCCCGGTTTGCTGTTTGGGTTCGGTCGCACCTCCTCACTGACCGGTTGGCTTGTGCTCCTCAGTGATAACGTGGCTGAACAAGCAGCTGAACGAGAACCAGTTGTCCAGGAAGCAAGAGACGATGGCCACGTTCGAGACGCCGCAGGCTGCAGGGTTGAGACTGGGAGCCCACAATATGGTATTAATCGCACTCTCTTATGTGTGATATGACTTTTATTCTTTTTGAATCAGTTAAACATTAATCTCACACGCGGCAGGGGTGGAAAAAGTGCAGATAAATTATCGCTACACAAAGTCTGAAAAGAATAAAAATTTGGAATTTTTATCATCAAAATATTTTAACCCAAAAAATGAATAATCATCCATTTTCTCCATGGGTGTGAAGAGTAATTGGCCACACTGGCTTTGGCACAAATACGTCAGTTCCTGTTCAAACACATGAATTTCATTTATAGATTTATATACAATATTCTTTCAGTCATTTAAAAAAACACGGTGCTTTACTTTACAAAGAGTCATTATTTGTGTTGGGAATGGAATATTCCAAAATAAAAAGCAAGTAAAAAGAGTAAAAGTAAGAGAATTCCACTTTAAAAATACAACAGTTTATTAGTGTTATTGATTTTATTTTTATTTAAAGCTCTTTTTCCACCCTCGCCAGTGAGAAACACCACTGTTGGGCTCGCTTTCACCACGTTTTGATGATTAAACACGATATTTTAAATCACTTTAGAATGTCCTGTGACGGGGTGTGTGTGTTTGGGTGTCCTGTGTCCTTTTCTAGTTCGATAGTAAAAGTTTCCCCTCCTCGGGACAGCCGTACCCCGTAACGTCCACCTTAAACTCCAAGCATTCCGTCCCTCTGTCCTGCATGAGCGCAGGACCTCGTTCTGTCCTGACCCTGCACAACCAGAACACGGGACTAAAGGCAGGCCGTTTCTCTTTTCATCCCTTCATCCGTCATCGTTCTCGCTGCTCTGTTCTGTGCATGCATTTCACGACCAGCTGACAGATCGGACCGTCTGCGGGGAATTAAATCCTGTTTTTTGTTTTTGTGCTTATTCTATTGAACTGACAGGTCCAGTTTAACCCATCGAGCTCCAAACCCAGCGTGTCCCACATGGAGGTCGGCAACGGAAGCCCTGCGGCACAAACGGCGAGTAAAGAGAAGTGAGTCATTTTCTGAGCTGAGGAACGTCTGCGCCCGAACCTGGTCAGACGTTTGATTTCATACAAATAATAACGCGTCCTCTAAAAACAGACCTGCGTGGGACGTTTTCAGGACCTTTCAGTCCATATTTATAACGGGGGAAAAAAAATGCAGACGGACTCATTCGCTTTCCCAAATCATGCTTTCAAATGAAGTGTTTTCTCAGTGAAGGATGTAAAGATTCACAGCTGGAAAACCCGAGACTGCTGAAGACGACTCGGTTGAATTTAGAAGTAAAACACAAAAGCTCCCAAAAGCAGCGAAGAACGCGCAAGACTGTCTCGATTCAGATATTTTAACACCGATTCTCGTCCCGTTCTGTTAGCGGCGAACCTCTCGGGTTGGATTCCAAATACTTTGAGAGACGAGACGACAGCGTCCCCCTGCGTCCTCTCATACCCAGCGTTCATCTAAATAAAGGTAAGCCCATTTTTTTTTTCCAGGTACTGTTTCTAAACACAGCTCGAGGGTTCGGATTATTTTCAGATTGTTCCGGATCTGAAAGGAAAAAAAAAAAAACAGCGCACAAGATCAGAACGTGGGACCGCGTTGCCGAGGCTGTTTAACGAGCCTGTTGGCCTGCAAATAATGATTATTTAGATAATTGATTAATCAGTCTTTTTTTTTCCTTCTCAATCAAATTAACCAGCGAGAGTAAAATGGAAGGTTTACAGGATGGTAGTGAAGCCAGCTATGTTATATGGGTTGGAGACAGTGGCACTGATGAGAAGACAGGAGGCGTCGGAGTTGTTCGTTGGGTGTGACGAGGATGGACAGGATTAGAAACGAGTACATTAGAGGGACAGATCAGGTTGGACGTTAGAGAAGCAAGGCTGCGTTAGTTTGGACACGTCCAGAGGAGAGACGAGGATGTTGAAGATGGAGCTGCAGAAACGAGGAAGGCCAAAGAGGAGGTTTACGGACGTGGTGAGAGGATGTGCAGGTGGTCAGTGTGAAGGAGAAGATGCAGAGGACAGGAAGAAGTGGAAACTGATGAGACGCTGGAGCAGCTGAAAGAAAAAGGAAGAAACGATGTAACTGAAAAGAAGGAAGGAACGAGGGAGTAAGTGAAGGACAGGTCGGGAAGGTTCGTCCTTCGTTTATTCCTCGAACAGGTGCGTCCACGTGCCGGCCGAAGACCGCGAGGGAGATTTAGATATAAAATTCTACACTATCTACACGGGGCTCACGTTAAAGGCAGGAAACGAAGATGAAGTTGTCTGATGGATGTTTTGAACAGAACAGGACGAATAATAAAAAGCGCAGGCGATTGTTCTGATTTATTGATCTTGTCGTTTAGGAGGAGAAGTTGTGAAACGTGCTGCTTGGGTTTATTTTTTGATGAAAAGCCTTTGTTTTGCAGACGTGTCTAAACCGTCCTCGCACAAGAGCGGAGTGAAATCGGCAATTCAGTCGGCACCGTCAGCCTATTTCCCAGGATGACACACACGTTTATAATGCTGCAGTACTTTGTGCTTTTCAAATTATTTATTAAAAACGATTTTAACGCTTTTCATTTGCAGCTGACTTGTTTTGCACACAAAGAGGCTGTTTTTGGACTTTACATTCCTTTTTTGATGAATATTCTTTTAGAATTTTGGGGGGGAAAAAAAGTCTTGGCTTCTTGTACACTGCGATCCTGATCTCCTTTCCAAGGCTACTTCTCCTTTAATAAAGTGATTTATTTTTTTTTTCCCCTTTTCAGGTAGCCTTGTTTTTAAGTTTTCACTTTAGATATTTTTTAGATTATTTAGATTTTTTAAATTCGATTTTTTTCTTTTTAACTCTAAAACATTTGATGAAAGTGGTGGAAATGGGTTATTTTTTCAAAGAAACACTTAAAAACCCAGAGAATTTATAAACTCTCAGAAGTCTTTTGAAGTTCTAAATTGAATTCTTGTGGTTTGTGTAACATCGTTCTGTCCTGATTGTTTAAAAAAAAAAAAAAAAAAAAAGTGTAGCTTCAGAGTGGGCATGGCAACAGTGCTGGATATGCAATTGTGTTGATTGTAGAATTATAATTAAGTGAGGATGGATACGGGCTCCATGATTAATGAAGAAACTGAAGCGATGATGTCACTGATCTACAACTAAACTGAGTTGTAAAGAAACCCACCGAGTGCTCCTGCTCAGCGCGTACAGCCGTTTAGGAAACCGATTTAATAAATAATCGAATATTATGCTCGTCTGATTCTACACATTCACTCCTCTCCAGCCGCAAAACGATTTAAATCAAGCAACATGAAATTCCAGCTTCGCAGGTTTCAGATGAAGCTCAGATCTGTTCACTAAAGCACTGGTGAATCTCTGTAGTTACAAAAAACAACTCCTTATATGGAAGTGCCGGGAGGGCGTTGAAGGTCAAGGCTTCATTATTTATGTAAATTCTACACCAAAACAGTCGAGTTGGTGTTTTAAAAGGTTTCAAAAGTAGAAATTAAAGAATACTTCCATTTAATGCTGAGGTTTAGTGTGAACAGGACACAATTTATAGAATTAAATCCCGATTAAAGCTCATTTAAGTTTCTTCTGTTTTCCTTTTTCCTGCTGTTGTAACATTCTGGCATAAACTTTTTTTTGGAAAGTAAACAAAAAACGATATAATTGGATTTTTTAGAAAAAAGAACCACACAAAACACGTCCTGCAAAAACAGCTTAAATCCCCGGCATCTTAAATAAAGAAAAGATCTCCAGGTTTGACGGTTTTAAAAACGGCACAATTGTGGAGTAAGTCAAAAATACTTTTATTGAAATGTCTGGATACTTGATATTTACATATTCCAAGAATTACAGTTTGTTAAAATGAATAAAAGGCAGCAAAAACATGACCACAGAAGAGCACGGTATCGAGGCTAAATCCAAGAAACGAAGGAAAACCATTCTTAAATTAATCCAAAAATTAATAAAGCAAAGCTACTTCAGATAAATTCACACCAGTCATAATTCCATAAAATTTACATATTTGGTCAAATGACTTGTTAAAAACAAGCAAAACTTTTTTTTCCTCCCAAAAAAGTGAAAAGTATAGAAGGCCACGAACAAATGCCTCTCGTTCTTCACCGCAAGCTCCTGCTGAACACCTCAAACAGACCCGTCTGGGACAACTTCCCCGCCTCGCCTCGCCCCACCCCGCAGAACTCATTTCTGGAAATAAAAACAAAAATGACTCGAAAGCGACTTCCAGCAGAAACCAGTTTCACATTCGCTTCTATCAGACGTACGTTCTGCCAGTTTCTTTTAGATTAATTGAGCTTCAAAACGATCCCGGTGACTCGACTGCACGAGGAAAGTTGTCCCAGAATGAAATCAGGCCGAAGGGCCCATGAGCAGGGGCTCCCAAATCCAAGCTCACACGCACCTGGTTCAACTTCACCTGTGAGCACCAGTAAAAAAAAAAAAAAAGTAGACCACTTTATTAAATGTTGAAAAACCATCTGCAGAACTGAAGCAGGAAGTTTGCTTCTTATTTTTGGTTTCTTCTCAAATGGGGATTTTTTAAAGGTTATGATTTCGACTGCGGGACGATTTAAGGTGGGCGGGAAAGTTCAAGCAAGACACTGGCAACCAAACATGACGTGCCAAGTTTGAGCGCTTAATTTGATAAAGCTGCTAAACGGACACTAAAAATGCTTAAAAACTCAAGACCGCAAGAATCAACTTCGGTATCGTGGCTGCGTGAGCGAGTTCCAGCAAACAAATCTCCGCTCGGACACTCGCTTAGATGGATAGCAGGCTAAAATTTAGACCACAATATTGAAATAACTGGCCTGTGCTCGTACTGGATTTCATGAAGATGAACTTGGCTTGTTATTTTTTAGTTTCTTCTCAAATGTAGCTTTTTATTCCACCTTAAGTCGTGCCGAAGTCAGAATTCTAACGATGCACCGTTTAAGGTGGATGGCAAAGTTGGAGCAGGACACTGGTGAAGTTGTCCCAGACTGAAATTAGGTTGAAGGGCATCAGAGAGGAACCCAAATCCAGGTCAAATCACCTGCGACAGGCAGATTTTAGCAAGTGTGTATTGGACGACGTCCCCTCCGGACTGGACCTGGACACGCCTGCACTTGAACATCCCGCCGGTGGATTCTGATCTCACGGGTCTACCTGCTCTAAAACACTCCCAGATCAAGAGGGGCTTGAAATCTGACCTATCCATGGGCTCGGCTAGGAACTCCACTTCCCTTCCAACCTAGCAACAGTTGTCAAAAACAAACATGTGGGCGGAGCCCGGACAGGTCAGGACAGCGAAACGAGCCTATAATTGCACGGAGCTCCCAGCACTCGGATTAAGAACCACTGCGCCGAACGCGACCGAATGTTGGGGAAGGCACCAAGAACTCTGAAGTGGTTCGAATAACAGCAACACAGGCAACGATCTCGATTTAAGCACAAAAAAATAAGAGTAAAATGGAGCCGTAACGTCCGTTTTCAGCGCGTAGCTCCTCTTTCACAGTCTGAAGCTGATCTGTTGATTAAGGCCGCTCCTAACGGGCTTTTCTGAAGCACACCTGACTGACCGAATGAACCAAGCTCTGGTCCTGCACACCTTAACAGATCTGAAAAGGTGTATTTATTTTTGCACGGGCCTCCAGTCTGAACGAGGGCTGTCTTCAGTAACTAGTTTTCCAGATTGGAGGAAAAGTCCAGAAACATTCCTGACCAAGGTTCGTGTCCCTGAGTGATTCATTTCCGTCACAAAACACAAAATGGTTCAGAAAACATACCAAAAAAAAAAAAAAAAAAAAGGAACGAGCGAAAGAACAGAAAAGAAGGAAAAAAGGAATAAATATCAGCCATTGCAACAGTGCTTTTGGACAGAACCATCATTAAATATATCTTCCTCTATGTACACGGGTCTCTTTCTTAAAAATCACCACCTCGACGCTGCAGTCGGGTCCGATTGTCTCCCTGAAACCGGTCGAGTCTCGTTTAGCTCGGAGACAGACTCGGTCCAGACGTCCATCACACGTTAGTGTCCTGCAGGAGGGGCTCCTTGGCCTCCCCCGGCGGCTGAGGGCTGTGGGGATGCCCGTGAGGCGACGTGTGCTTCTTCCAGCTGCCTGTGCGGGGACCCAGGTGACTGTGTTCGGGGATGAAGAGCGCCACCAGGAGGGCAAGAAGAACGGAGCAAGCACCAAACAGGAACGGAGGCCCAGGGATTATTGTGCTCTGCAAAGAGGGGAAGACTTGCAGCTTATTTCCTTTTTAAGCGACGACCTCAAAGCGATCATGGTGGCTGACTGTCCAAGAAAATTATTCCCGGACTGAAATTAGCCCTCAGCTCAAACTCACCTGCTTCTACTTCACCTGTGATCACCAGGTTTAGTGGGCGTGTCGGAAAAAACATCAGACGCTCGTTTAAATGATGGAAAAACCAGGATCAGGAGAACATTTTTTAAATAGTTTAGTATGAAATATTGTAAATCTCATCTGAACTCCTCACATTCAGCTTTTTTGCTTTGGCCTTAAAAGGTACGTTGCTAAATTTTGACCGAGCAACAGATTCAAGTGGGTGCAGACGTTTCAGGAAGATACTGCCAACCCAACCTGAAAGACGGAGCAGAAATGTGGCTCTGAATTTCATAAAGCAGCTAAAGATGTGTGTGTTTTATGTCTATATACGTCTTAAACTTACTTTTTATAAACCAAAATCTCTCCATCACACTATCCCAGTGTAAAAATGAGCTCTGAAGGTGGTGAGCCGCGTTTCAGGGGAATTAAAACGGATCAAATGTTAAGTCCTCAAAATGAACCCTCATTTTTTTTAGCCAAAAATACATTTTTTGACCATTTTATTACACAAGATCTGAAAATGAATATTTTTATTAAAAACTATAAGAAGCATAAGAAATCTGAATGAAATGAATTGAGAATTAGGATTTGAATGGTTCAGTAAAGGCCCGTTTTAGACACAACTTCCAGATAAAGTATTTTACTGCAAACAGGGCCGTCCGCCGTCAGAAAAGACTATTGGACATGAATAAGGTCACGCGGTTTGATCCCACAAGAACTCTGCTGCGAGTGTTATGAAAGTTTACCTGCTGGTGGAGCTGAGGGTGGTCAGCCGAGTGTGCATTTTCTCCTCCTTCAGGAACCTCGTCCAGCTCCACGTGAAAGATGTAGAAGATGAAGCCGTAAAGGGCCGGGCCGAGGCCGTTGCACAGCCCCCGGATGCCCGTGATCATGCCCTGCCCCACACCTGTGCACAGTTTGCATTTTCGCAGTCAGCTGACGGCAGGTTTTCAGGAGGAGAAATAAAAGGACGGTCTGAAAGGAACAGAAACCAACCTTGCTGGTCTGGGTCGGCTGTACGAGACACGAGGGCGCTGACCGCAGGGAAGGTGATGCTGGACATTGCAGCTACAGCACCGGCGGCCCACATCATCCTGCGGGGACGGGGACATCAGCGGAAGGACAGCATAAACAAATCACTCAGTTTTTCACCCCTTTTGTCTTTGTTGTTTTTTTGTGTATATAACCACACGCTGTTACATAAAGGGAGATTTTCTTAAATCAGCGTTAAAAAACAAACAAACAAAAAAAGGTGCACACGCACACAGCTGGTTGGTGGAAAACAGCTGCGAGACCTACTGTCTAAGCATTAACCCACTTGTTCTGGTCTAGTGTTTAGGGACAAGGCCCCAGGATTGGAAAGTGATGGGTTTGATTCCAAGACCAGTAGGTTGACCTGAGGTTCCAAAGTACCGTCCCCATCACTGCTCCCTGGCACCGAATACAGCTGCCCCCCGCTGGGTGGTGTGTGTGGATGAAAAGCAGAGGTTGCATCTTGTGTGCCGTCTCACAATGATCACTTTGAGAGTCCTTCAGTCTCTCTGGGTGGGTCTCATGTTCGCCCTCATCCTCCCAGCGCAGATGGTGCTGCTCGATGGGCAGATTCCTAACTAGTGGGTTTAAACGCAGACGACCAAATTGAGCCTAAAGCGCCCCGAGACTCACCACTGCTCTGATCCGAAGCCGTACCAGGCCAGCTGCAGGATCTGGAATCCCAGGCCCAGCAAGATTGTGTTCTTGTTCCCGATGGAACGCATGAGTAAACTTAACACTACAGTCTGAGGGAGAGAAAAGACAAACAAATAAACACACACGCTCACAGTCTTTAAAATCACAGGTAGACGCGAAGCAGCAAAACACCAACCTGTGCAACAATTGAAAGCAATCCTAGAACGGCTATGAAAGCAGCGACGTTTTCAGGTGAAAATCGCATTATCTGTGGGAGAGAAACCATTCATGCATCATTCGTTTGGTCGTTTATGTTCGTTCCACACACACAAGCTTCAAATAGAGTTTAATTAGAACCATGACAGGTCTCCAAAAGACAACACTGCTTTTAATAACTCACCTGTTGCAGGTACAGGAAGAAGCTGGAGTACTGTCCAGCCTCGGGGAGATAGGACAGGAACACTGTAATGCAGATGAGCAGCACTGTGGAGTCCTGGCCCACTTTCCTCAGGGACTGCAGGAGGAGGAAGGAAGTGAAGCATTACACAAACATCAGCCTCTCCTGGACCACCTTCAATCAGAAAGCTCAACAGAAGAGTTGTCTTTAAAGGCGTCCTTTAACCTTAGGAAGGTCACCCTAGTGTTATATTAAATCAAATGTCTCAATTATTTATATCTTAATCTTTTGTGAGATCTAATATATATCTAAAATATCTATTTTATATACATTTTCTTAATATATATAAAAAAAATAGTTTGGGCTGCCACAGTGGATCATCCGTTTCCATTTCCTCCTCCTTCAGCCAAAAGTACACCACATGCCCTTCCTGACATAACCCTCCCCATTTATCCGGTACTGGGACCAGCACAAAGAAATACACTGGCATGTGCATCCTAAGTGGCTGCTTTGCTTCTGCCTCTAAAAGTACTCTTAAAAAAAAAAAGCCTTTTATTCTTCTAATGAGTAATAACTAACGATGGTAATGAAGAAATAAAACTGAAATGACTGTTACACCAAAGAAGGCTGGCTGTCAACCATGTGTATGAATCTTGAATAAAACTGAAACAAGACTGACAAAATTGCATAACTATTCGATAAAATCAGAAGAGAAATGAGTTTTGGAAATGTTCATTGTTTCCAGCTCTAATAATAACTTTAGTGAGCCCTAACGATGCTCATTTATCTTAATGTCAGTTCAGAAGAAACCTTCAAATCTAAAGAAATAACGGTGCTCGATAAATTCATTAACCAAGAGAGAAATATAGATCAACATAAACTCTGAAGCAGAAGACAAAAGGTTAATCCGATTCGTTTCGGTTTAATATAAAATTATTTCTTTTAGTCTGTTTACAAAGTACTTTACAAACATGATGAAAAGTATAAAGAAACTCTGGATCAGAAGACAAGGGTACCCTTGAGCAAGGTACCGTCCCAGTCACTGCTCCCCAGGCACTTTATAGCTGCCCACTGCTGCACTGTGTGTGTATGGGTTAAACGCAGAGGTCCAATTTCGACGTGGTTCACTGTGTGCTGTGCTGTGACCTCGCAATGACGAGAATAGTCACTTTCACACGCAGACCACCAGTGGTCGATTGACACGGGACACGCTGAGAAAACTCACAGCGAAAGGGTCCGCCTGCTCCCAGGAGATCGGGGCTCCCCAGGAGGCGGGACGCATTTTCTCTGGAAGCGACTCGGGAACCGCCACTAGGATGAAGCAGATGTCCAGCATCGCGATGGCCGAGGCCAGCACCACCACTAGACTGTCCCCGTACGCTCGACTCAAGTAGGCGCCGATGGCCGGGCTGGTGACCAAACTCGCGGCGAACGTGGCTGAAACCTAAAAAACACACAGAAGGAACGTGAAATGAGTCGTCAGGCTGGAAGCTCAGAGTGTTGTGTCATGAAGTTTGTAGCTCCTAAGAAAAAAAAAACTAATACTAAAGTGAAATAAGCTGAAAAAGCTAAAGCAAGGCCAGTCAGAACCCAGCCTACTTTCTAGCAATGAATTTAATTTGAAACCGAAGCGTTTTTCAGGCTCATTAAGAACTTTGTCTTGTATTCTGGTTAAACAAACTACATATTTAAAATAAGTCACTTCTAGATCAAAGAGACCACATTATAAGTGACCTAACATCCGGAAATGGCGATACACTGTTCCCTACTCGACAGAAAGCTGTTCAAGGAAAAGACTCGTTTCTCCTCGTTCGTCCAAAAAGCTTCAATCTGTGATTTTTGTTCGTCAGATCCATTTTTATTTTAGCCGTTTGTCCCGTCGATAAGGACACTCTGACAAACATGAGCCAGAGTGTTAGACATCCAGCTGCTTTTAAAGTGAAAAATCTAACATTGATTCGAAATTTCGGACTCTGCGTGAATATGCATGAAAAATAAAAGCGTGTACCAGCCCGTAGGCCATGCTGCGCTCATGTTCCTGCGTGATGTCCGCCACGTACGCAAAAACCACAGAGAACGTCACGGCAAAAACCCCCGACACGGAGATCACTGCAAAGTACCACCTGCAGAAAAAAACAAAACAAAACAAAAAAAAAAAACAGGATTGTTTAACAGCTGTATTTAAAGCACGGCTGCACACACACCGTCGGGAACGAGACGAGCGAAATAAAGCAATCAGCAACTCTCAAATCTGAGTAATCTGGACAGAAAACAGCTGCTGGTGGCAGAAACAGCCTCATTCTTTTTACTTGAGCTTTTGTTTTTTAAAAAAAAAAGGCTGCAGGACCACTGCTGAAATAAACTGGAATTATGGGAGATGTAGTTTTAAAATGTAGCACTCTTTAGAGGTTTATGTATATGATTTTACATCTGTTCA
This sequence comes from Hepsetus odoe, assembly GCA_017165825.1. Classification (NCBI taxonomy): domain Eukaryota; kingdom Metazoa; phylum Chordata; class Actinopteri; order Characiformes; family Hepsetidae; genus Hepsetus; species Hepsetus odoe. The sequence continues at coordinate 24,471,203 of CM029380.1, forward strand.
TTAATGTATGTGAAGTTGCAGCTGCTTTACAATTTCATTGCACTGTGGTATATCATCATTACAGTTTTCAGCTTTTAAGGTAACTAAACCTAGTTCTAACAGAGTCAGAAACGGGAATTATGGGGGATGTAGTCCTATGCCTTTCTACTGATGCAATCCCGCCATGCACTGACAGGTCTCTTCTGAGGCGTGTTTGGGCAGATCTTTACTACTGCGCCTGGTCCAGAACATGTAGTGTTACTGAGCTGGTCGTATAAATAACTGGTTTTCTTAAATCCCGTTTGCAGGAACGAAGAACAGATGATGTACGTCTCCTGGAAAGGAGCGTCTGCTAAATGCTGTAAATAAAAGCACCGTACCATGGGCTGATCTTCATCAAAGGAATGGGAGCACATGTGAAGAAGACCGTGAGGAGCAGAAAGGACTTCCTTCCCCACACGTCTGACAGCGCGCCGATCAGCGGGGCGCTCAAAAACGACAGCAGACCCTGCGACACAGGAGATCATGTCACAACTTCTGCATGCTTAAACGAAACATTTCAGGGAAAAACTCCACCCACAGTCATCGACTCCACCCAGTGGTCGACACATCTGGTATCTACACAACAAACAAGTGACATTTACTCTGAGCCATGGCTTTAACCATGCTTGCAGAGAACTCTGAGTCACAGCGCCTGAAACCACACAGGCCTCAACACCTCTGCGGGTTTCTGCTGAAGGTGTAATGACGGGGTCACGCAATTCAGGCTGGAAAAACAATTCTGTTATGACTGGGGCAAATGATACCGAACTTTTGATTTGTATTTCCATAAACGACAAAAAAGGAGATTTTTAAAAAGGTCTGGATGCGTACCTTTACTCCCTGTATGAGTCCATTCATCAGAAACGTGTGCTTTGGGAATGTTTTATGAAGGACCTGGACAAAAACACAAAAGATCACAAGCTTAAATAAGAGGCGATGTAGACGACACTTCTGGACCTGTTTAACTGCAGCCGTATTGCAATTTACAAGTTACAGAAGGACCGGGGTTAAAATCCACTGCAATATGAGCAGAACAAAGGTCAGGTTTCATTAAAATAAACTCCAGGCGTAACAGCACTGTTGGAAATAAAGCTCTTTACAGGAAGAGCAAGAAACATCCCATAAAATGAGCAGATTTCAGACCATTCTGGTGGCTGATTAATCACAATGTGAATAATAATTAAAAAATAACAATATTGGAGTCTCCTATATGCTCTCTGGTTAGCCTGGGGCTCTGGCCAATCCTCGGGAATTTTACCCCAAAAAGAAGGTCCAAGTGCAATATTCCGTATTTCCAGCTACAGGCCTAACTAAGCAACTTCATTTCATCCTGATGCGATTCAAGTACACTTGATGTGGAAATGAGGATGAACCTGGGAAGCCATACGCGAGCCCATCCGAGTCTTTTCTGAAAATCTTCCTGATGAAGCTGACTATCCCGTGGAAAGATGGACAAGGCCGTGTCCAGGAGCTGAACGACGGGACTGACTGTCTATCCCCTTCCCTCCGTGTCACATTTGTGATACGGTTCCCTACAGACCCCAAACGGACATCAGGAGTGAGGATCCTCCCAGGGCTACAGCTCAATCAATCTTCATCCTTCAGACTCTTCTCGACAGAATCTCTGATGGCCAGTTAGAAGAGCTTTGTCCTTCATTTTGCAAGCAATTCTGTGCACCGCTCACATTACAGGGTACGTTATAACACACATCACCTCACCCTTGCCTTCAGCAACCAAACCCACACGCCTGCCAGCTACTCAGCAGAACTGGGCCACTGGCTCAGGTCCTGTTTGGGTTCCTGATTGATTAAGAAGGATTAGACACCAACACAGGTCGGAGGGAGAAGAGATTAAAAGTTGCTTTAAAACAAAAGTGAACACTGAGAAATAACACCGCCTGCCCTCGATTCTGATTTCAAATCAGTGAGAGACACATTCACACTGGACCCAAATTTACCTTTACAGCATTTAGCAGCTCTTATCCAGAGAGACGTCCAGTTCCTGATTACAGGGACAGTCCCCCCTGGAGACACTCAGGGTTCAGGGTCTCAGGGACCCAGTGGTGGTAGTGCTGGAGGTGGGATTCTACAATCTCTTGGTCCATAGGCAAGTACCCAACAGCTAGACCACCAACACCCTTTCTTGCTCAAAGAAAAACTACAGACTCTACTATCAGCTTCAAACCTTTTAATGATCAACTACAGACTTTACTATCAGCTTCAAACCTTTTAATGATCAACTACAGACTCTACTATCAGCTTCAAACCTTTTAATGAGCTCCAACTACAGACTCTACTATCAGCTTCAAACCTTTTAATGAACAACTACAGACTCTACTATCTTAAACTGGATCTTCCTCCAGTTTAAGGGAGGTTCTCACTCATTTGGGTTTCAGACTGGAGTCTGCAAAGCCTTAAGCCTTTAGTGACGACAGCTGTAAAGCTGTAAGCACTAAAAAAAATTAAACTGACTTGATGCATTTCTGCATCTTTTCTTAAACGTCTGCGCCAGCAGGTATGTAAAGAAATACCTACGAATCCCAGAGCAGAGCATTCCCCCTAATAACTGCACCGTATTGACGTTAAGGATTCTTAAGAGTGGATTATACGGCAAAGATAGAGACAGGGTTGTGATTTGAAAGGCTGAAACAACAGGAACCAGTTCACGTCAGGCTTGAAAAATTCATCCTTTTTATTTCATCATCGCAGTTTAAAGAGTGCAATCTGAATTCTGTTCTCCATTATCACACAGCTACACTCTAACTGGGGGAGAAGACTCATGTTGGGACTGAATATTCGAATCATCGTTTGAATACAATTCAGCAACCCCAACTGCACAGGATTTATTTAAAGAAGAAAGAAAAAAAAAAAAAAGAACTAAAAGCCCAACTTACCACCAGCGTAGGTTCGGTCAACAAGCCCCAAGCGAAGAACTCCAGAAATATGACAATGACGGCATGGTAAACGGTGGGGGAGCCGAATCCCTGAGGCTGTGGAGACACACGAATACTCACTAGGTCAAGAGGAAAAGAGGAAGACCAAGGAGGAGGTTAAAGGATGTGGCGAGAGAGGACATGCAGGGGGACGGTTTGAATGAGGAAGATGCAGAGGACAGGAAATGGATAACCTGCCGCGGTGAAAAGAATGACGGACAGGACTAGAAATCAGTACATTATGAGGACAGCTCAGGCGGGACAATTTGGAGACAGAGTGAGCAAGACTGTTGGTTTGGACATGTACAGAAAGCCTTTGTCCTTGAAAGTGTAAAACCGGGTCAATAAGTGCACGGCTTCCTAAGACAGAGAGCAACGGTGTTAAATAATCAGGACCGTTATTGATCAGTATTATCATTTCTGCTGGAATCGAGCAGTCCTGCCGTTCAGTGCGAAGGAGCCCGGAGGTGGTTTTACTGAAACACTCCTGCACTTTCACTTTCACTTCAACTCTTGTGGTTTCGCTCACAGAGACACAGAAGCTCCAACCCTGCTGTGCAGGAAGATAGAATCACAAAAACTTCAAACTTATTTTGAACCAGTTTTGAATCGAGTTTTAAATGTTTTATTATATTCACTATATTAAACTAAACTGCACTAATTACAATGATGTCATATTATACACTAATGTTATATTAAATGAATAAACAATCATTAAAAAACAACATTTAATTGTAATCATTTCTCAGCCCAGCTTCACAGGTGAAACAGCGCCATCTAGTGCCCCGCCCTCGCCACTGCTGGCCGATCGTCTGATTAGATTCATCCAAAAGGGAAAAAAACCCAAATTAGTCATTAGATTTGGGTAAAAAATACCCCTAAGAGAGTTTAATGGATACATAGATGCCTCTTATCGCCACCTCCGTCGGGAAAAGTATCCCAAAAAGGCTCCAAATCCTCTAATAAACAGAGTTTTGCAGAAAACTGCTCAACAGTATTTTCTCCCTCACGCCGCGGGCGCAGCTCCAGCTGTACAGAAGCTCAGTTCCGTTCCACCTTAAAAGCAGGGGGCTGTTCCACTGTAGGCGGCGGCGAGGCCGCCCAGGCGCCTATAGGTAACCGTTGCGGCTTTTAAGGTGGACCGGAAAAATTCGGACGAGGCGGAAAAAAGAGGCTAGCAGCTACTATGTTGGAAATGTGAGCGAATACTGAGGCTCAAAAGAGGATTTGTGTGGTAATTTCTCGGCCGTGCTCACCGCCCCGCCGTCCTTGATGATGATTTTCTTGGCGAGCAGCAGACTGCGATTCACCCGCTTCTTCTTTTTGCTCTGGGTCATGTTCCCATCCTCTGGTATTTTATTTTCCTCTCTTAAGGCGCGGGCGGTTCCGCTGGAGCTGCTGATACCGGGCGGTTCCGCGAGAGGAGCTGGCGCGGGTTTCTCTGCCCGGTTTCACTCCGCGGCTCCTCCGCTCGGCGCGCGCTCCGCCATCTTCCCTCGGAGCGACACAGACGTCACACATCACGCCATCCGGTCGCTACATTTATGCGTGACGTCAGAAAAACAACGGCCGCGGTTGCTTTTAAAGGGGAAGGCCAACCCTGATTAAAAAACCTCCGACTTTAATTCAGCGAGCAACACAGTCAGGCATCCGGCCGGCCGGCCGCATGCAAATCCAGCACCCGGGCAGCAGTGATGGGGACGGTACCTTGATCAAGGGTGTGTGTGTTAAAATAAGCATGTTCAACAACTGTGTGATTTTCAACATTTTATTTTTGGTAGTCTGAAACGTTGGTGGCGGTGACTCCTTACAGGCCGGGAGGGTTTTACAGACGCTGAAATGGAAAAATGAAATGATGTGGAGGGAAATCCCCAAAATGCGCGGAACTCCGGCCCTCCAGGACTGGAGTTCGACACCCCTGACTTAACCCTTTCAAATACATATCAGGAGCAGAAGCTCGCTACATCCAGCACCCGTGGAGCAGTGATGGGGACGGTACCTTGCACAAGGGAAACTCAGAATAGCCTACTGCTCTGGGACTTGAAACCACGACCTTCTGAGCAACTTTCCCTACACCAGGACGACACTGTCCCTTCTGAGACAGAGCTTTGTCCCAGAAACATCACTGGGTAGTTCAAATATTAAAATACAAAACAATCAGCTTCACTGGAGCTAAAATTCAAAACTTATTAAAAAATCATTAAAAAATTAACCATCAGAGAGAAAAGATTACATTTTAAACATTTTATAACAAACCTTTTTTTTGCCAAACAGCTGAAGTTATTATGATTTTTGTTGTTGTTGTTTCTGTTTGTATCTGACATTGGATCAATATATGTCCAGTAACCATTAAAGGGTTTTTAATTACATTTAATTTAATTATATCAGAATTTACCCTCATGTAGGTGAAACCAATCAGGCAGACTTAACCCATATATTCTGGAATACATCTGTTATTGGAAAAAAAAAACACAAAACAGTGAACTCAGTTCAATAAGTCTGACACAGACATAAAACCCTCATTTTTAAAGGCCTTCTTTGGAGAATCAGCATCATTTTCTATCATATGTGGAAAAAATGTGAAACACTTCCTAATATGTTCTGATAAATACATAGAACCAAGCACGATCGTTGGTTATTATCATGATCAGAATATTCGTTTCTTCGTTGTGTCTTTATTTGGTTTGGTTGCTTTATTTCATTGCATTTCCAAAATGGAAAAACTTGTTTTCAGAATAATGTTTGCACCTACAATTGTTTCCCACATTCAGTTTCATTTCATGTGCTTGTATCCACAACTTTTCAATTTAATGTATAAAGTTTATTCTGTGCTTTAGTAAAGTCAACAGCTCTATGTGACTAAAAAAAGCTTGCAGCATCTTCTCCAGAGTGTCTTCCATGTCCTGATTACAGGGACAGTCCCCCCTGGAGACACTCAGGGTTAAGGGTCTTGCTCAGGGACCCGGTGGTGGTTGTGCTATAGGTGGGATTCGAACCGGGGACCTCTTGATCCAGAGGTCCGTACCCTACCACTAGACCACCACCACTCATATTAGAAAAAAAAATTATATATATATGTTTATATTAGATTATTAGATTTTATCCATATCTTTTAGTTTATATTAGATTATTAGATTTCATCCATATCATTTAGTTTATATTAGATCCGTATTAGTTTGGATTTTTTCTTTTGCTCAGGTGAACTCAAATGCCTAAAGGCTGTTTGAAATTGGCCTCTGTGTCCTGGAAGTACAGGTTTAAATACTGCAGGATGTGGTCGACAGCCTTGAGCAGTAAAATATCTGTGTTTTCTTCCAGCTCGAGCTGTGAGGAGTAGTTCTTCACCGGTACGATGTAAGATGCGGCCATTCCCAGCAGCGCTCCAGCCTTCATTACCTGGAAATGTCAACACAAAATGTTAATAAAGAGACAGTTTAACCAAAAACCAGATTAAAACCGTTTCCCTAGACCATGAGTGCAGTCCATCAGCCCACTTTCACTTCTTTTCTTTAGTTTGCTGTCAGTCTAACAAGTAATGGAACCATGGTGATCATGATGATTTATTATCAGGGTGCTCGGATCAGACATCCACCTCAAACTATGTGGAGTTGTTTAGTTAAGCAATACCACACTCCATTTTTGTCATGAATAACATTACGAGCTGTGATTTGGTCACAGGAGAGCATCGAAGCTGTGATCACCTCAGGGTTATGCTGCCTTTACTCAGCAGTTCTAAACAATAAAGAACAGAAAACCAAAAAAAAAGAAAAACAAAAAGTGTCAAAGTTTCTTGAACAAAGTTTTAAGGACTGATCAGACAAAGATTCATCACTTTAGAAGATGGGGCGGCACCATGGGCAGTCTCACAGTGAGAAGGTCCTGGGTTCGATTCCCAGGTGGGATGGTTCCTGTGTGGATTGGACATGTTCTCCCCATGTCTGTGTGTTTCCTCCAGGAGCTCCAGATTCCTCCCACCATCCATAGACCTGCACGTCAGGTGGACTGGAGATCCTAAATTGTCCCCAATGTGTGTGTTTGTCCTGCAATGGACTAGCGACCTGTCCAGGGTGTGTTCACGCCTTTTGCCCTGCGCGAGCTTGGATAGACTCCAGCACTGCCTGCAACACTATTCAGGACAAGCGGCTCAGAAAGTGAGTGAGGGAGACTTTAAAAGATTAAAGTGTGCAAACTAATTGGGAGGCAGCAAGACAATGATCTAGAACACACTGCCAGTTTAACAAAGGACTTCATCAGAAACAAAAAATGGCAAGTTTTGGACTGGCCATGTCAATCGCCCAGATTTTAACCCAATTGAACCTGCATTCCACTTCCTGGAGAGGAGACTGAAGAGTGAACCTCTCAGAGCAAACCAAAGTTGAAAAAATGTGTGGAAAAAACCATGGAAAACCAGTTCCAAAGATATAAAAAACTGATAAAAGTAAGTTAGATGCAGGCATGATGTATTTATTACAAGCAATTGATATATATCCTATGTCTGTGGCCCAAAAGGTCACAGGTTTGAATCCCACCTCCAGCACTATCACCACTGGGTTCCTGAGCAAGACCCTTAACCCTGAGTTGCTCCAGGGGAGACTGTCCCAGGAAGTGGAAGCTGCTCTGGATAAGAGCGTCTGCTAAATGCCGCAAATGTAAATGTAAGTGAGTCTATTACAGATTACTGTCCACCTCCACACAGTCTGAGGTCATACTGGGATGCCTGTAGTGAGCCTGGTCCTAAGATGGTGGTTATTGGGTCCATAAGTTGCCGTCAGTGTCCAGTGCAAACCATTCAGCACTACATCTTGATCTTGGCTGAATTCTGGCGTAAAGGTGAAATTTACAGTATAGAACAGCATGAAATTTACAAATGCATTCAAGCTGCATACCAGCTGCTGAATGAGGTGGCTTTTGTAGACGTGGGAGACGTCCTGAGCAGTCTCCTTGCACACCTCGTCCACATGAGTCAGCAAAGCCACTTGGTGCACACCTGCAATGAAAGGAGTTTTTAATGAGCTTTGACCACATTTTCTATCTATTAACCCCTTCAAGGAAAATCCATTTTATTCCTTCAGCACTTTTTGCAGCTGATGTTTGTCAGCGCTTTGTGAAATCAAAATCGGAGCCCGAGTGCGCTTGTGTCCCAATCCTCTGAAGACTTGACGACTCACCCAGGCTGCTGATGTGCTCCCTCAGCCTCTGGAAGGTGGTGCTCAGTCCTTTGGGGTAGGTGTTGAGTTTTGAGGCGTTGACCACAAACACCACGCAGTGAACCTTTTCACTGAGGCTTGGCTTCTTTATGAAATGTGGAGTCTCAAACCTGACTGGTTGTTCTGGGTTGAACTTTTGTGGGAAAACACAACACAAGGTGGAACAATTTCAGCTTAAAAACTGAAATCTAGAACAAAACAGAAGTATTGGGTAATAGCAGCTAAATGCAAAATCTGTACAAATCCTTAGCTAAGCTGTGTGTTTAGAGGACATGTAAAATAGTGTCCTCTGTGTACCTGATGTCCATCTGGCACATGTCCTTGAATGACAGAAAGAGCATCATGGAGAGTCAACCCGAGAGTCTCTCCGTCTCCAATACCCATCACATCACACAAGACCAGAGATGTAGCGCCATCATTTTCATCCTTTCTGATGTTGAAGGACTGCAGCTGGAGGAAGAAAGTACAGGAACTGGTTCCAGTTCTTCACATTTGGACATTTATTATTGAAAAATTCATGCATAATAGCTTTCCTGCATCTGCCAGGGCTCCTAGTCTATGTACAGAACAATCCCTGCCTTCTAGTTCCACAGTTACCCCTTTTCCACCAGCAGAACCTGGATACGTGCACCTGGACTCTGACTATACACCACCGATGTGAAAGTGAAAGGGAGGGGTTTCTGATAAAGTGGCCAGGTCATGTTCAGGATATACTTATAGTTTGAAGGCAGATTTACCTTTTTGGTGAAGCTTGTGGAAGTGGAAGATCCCACCATAGCCCGGTTTAGAACCCTTCCTGAAAAGACTGACTGCACTGAACTGATGAAACTGGATTTGCCAGCACCGACTGGACCCAGAAACAGAACCCTGGCCTTAGAGACGCTGTTGTTGGGCGGCTTGTAAGACTTCACCATCTCCATCAATGTCTCCCTGGTCCTAGGGACAGAATTCACAATGCTCAGTTGTTGTCCACACATTTCTCTGTACTGGACACCACTTGTGTCCAGCCCTGCTTTGGCAAAGCAATAATAGAATCACAATGGAAATGTGCTCCAACTCAAGGATCTCAATGGAGATGCATTCATTTGGAGTATGTCCTCCGAAGAGATTAAACTTTGTCAAATACACTTGAGACAAGGTACAATGATAAACCTTCCCTGTACACATTTAGGATTAGTTAAAAGTGATGAAGCCATATTTTCAATATTTCTACTAATTGAAAATATTTTGGATAAACTAGAGAAGTAATGAAGCTCAACTGAATACATTTATGCCGTAGTTATTAAAGTGAGGCTCCACTAGACACATTTGGGATTAGTTATTAAAGTAGAATCATAAGCACATTTTAGAGTTAGTTATTGAAGTGAGGCTCCACACTAGACACATTTAGGATTAGTTATTAAAGTGAGGCTCCACTAGACACATTTGGATTAGTTATAAAAGTGAGGCTCCACTAGACACATTTGGGATTAGTTATTGAAGTGAGGCTCCATAGGACACATTTGGGATTAGATATTAAAGTGAGGCTCCACTAGACACATTTGGGATTAGATTTTAAAGTGAGGTTCCACTAGACACATTTGGGATTAGTTATTGAAGTGAGGCTCCACTAGACACATCTGGGATTAGTTATTGAAGTGAGGCTCCATAGGACACATTTGGGATTAGTTATTAAAGTGAGGCTCCACTAGACACATTTGGGATTAGTTATTGAAGTGAGACCCCATCAGACACGCTAGGGATTAGTTATTAAGGCGAGGCTCCATCTGGCACATTTGGGATTAGTTATTGAAGTGAGGCTCCATGGGACACATTTGGGATTAGTTATTAAAGTGAGGCTCCACTGGACACACTTGGGATTAGTTATTGAAGTCAGGTTCCATAGGACACATTTGGGATTGGTTATTGAAGTGAGACCCCATCAGACACGCTAGGGATTAGTTATTGAAGTGAGGCTCCATCTGGCACATTTGGGATTAGTTGTTGAATTGAGGCTCCATGGGACACATTTGGGATTAGTTATTGAAATGAGGCTCCATAGGACACACTTGGGATTAGTTGTTGAAGTCAGGCTCCACTGGACACATTTGGGATTAGTTATTAAAGTGAGGCTCCACTAGACACATTTGGGATTAGTTGTTGAGTGAGGCTCCACTAGACACATTTGGGATTAGTTATTGAAGTGAGGCTCCATTGTACACATGTGGGATTAGTTATTGAAGCGAGGCTCCATTAGACACATTTGGGATTAGTTATTGAAGTGAGGCTCCATTGGACACATTTGGGATTAGTTATTGAAGCGAGGCTCCATTGGACACATTTGGGATTAGTTATTGAAGCGAGGCTCCATTGGACACATTTGGGATTAATTTGAGAAGTAATGGTCCAATTAACATTTTTGGGATTATTAGAGAAGCAAGGCTCCCTAAAATGTATTTGGGATTAGTTAGAGGAGTGAGGATCTATAGAACCCATTTTGGATTCGGGATTATTGGAGTTACTATGGGATGATGTGGAGTGATTAAGCTACATTGAAGATTTTTTAGACATGATAAAGTGGAGAAAGAACCTTAAGGGAACCTCAGGGCAATTTACTGGACTCAAACCCACAACCTTCTGATAATGTGGCCAAGTCCAAAACCTCTAGGCCAGGGGTTACGACATGGTGCCCGCGGATGCCCCGAAGGACCACATGAGTCCATGATTTCTAAAAATAGCACAACTCACCAGTGAACAGCATCTAAAATGTAATTTTAAAAAGCATTTAAAGCATGTTTATTATACATGAAGTTTAGATAAGTTTAGGTAACTGGTAGCCCTGCATACGCTCAGTACCCGTGATGTTGTTCTCAGTTTCAAAAAGGTTGGTGAGCCCTGCCCTAGGCCAACACTGCTCCAGAAGCTATCTGATTACCTGAACAGGAATAAACTTTAAAAAAACGACTTCAAATTGCAATGGAGGAACAAAGCTCCTCACTGCACTTCTGAGATGAGCTGGAGTGACGTTTAAAATCGATAAATCAGAAAGAGCTGTCAATCACAGCAGGAACAACATGGAGTGTAAAACCTTCCACCAACAACAGAGGCTGCTGTAGCACCAAAAGAAGCACCGGCTACTTACAAAACTCTTGACTTTGGAAGAAATCTTGAATATTCCAGTGTTTGGATACGTTTAGTGAGTGTATGGAATAGTGCCTATTTACATCAAAGCTGCTGAGATACTTACTCCTCAGTCCATGTGACATTTCTCCAAGGAGACTTCAGCGAAGGAGACCAAATGCCTTTAAAAATATAAGATAAATATAAGACTCCATATACACTTTGGAGTAAAACGTGAATTTAATGAGAGTAGTCTGAGATCAAGTGAAAGCATTTTTACATCCTCCGAGTGTCGACACAGCATCATTCTGCTCGTCTTTGGAGTCTTCGTTTTCTTCATTTCTGGATTGTATCAGGTCAGAAAATTTAAATCCAGTTGGTCTGACAGCAGGAAAGGGAATGTTGACATCTTTGTCGTTTTGCATCGCAGCATCCTCTTCATGGTGGACATGTAACAGCAAAACATACAAAGATGGAAAGAAAGACTTAAGCTTAATATACAGCACTGTTAAAAAGTCCTGATAAGAAGTCCTGAAAAGTCCCCTCTGCAGACTGTCTGGTCTGTGTCATACTGAGGATTAAATGAAAGAAATGGGATCAAATGTTTTAGAGCTCCAGGCTGCAAAGTGTCTAAAGATACAAGGTTCTAGATAAAGGGTTTCCTCCCGCTCAGCGTTTAGCATCAGCAGTAAACAAATCCCCTGATCATCTGGAATAATAGGTGCTTTGTTCTGTCCTTCCTTCAGGAAGATCTGGAGAACTGCTCAGGTACAGAGACTGGACTGAACATGAGAGACAACAACACCGTCCTTCAGGAAGATCTGGAGAACTGCTCAGGTACAGAGACTGGACTGAACATGAGAGACAACAACACTGTCCTTCAGGAAGATCTGGAGAACTGCTCAGGTACAGAGACTGGACTGAACATGAGAGACAACAACAGTGTCCTTCAGGAAGATCTGGAAGATTAAAAAGTCACAGATTTCCTTTTTTCATTGAGGTTAAGGAAACGTAATAAGGAAAGAAGGCAGGACGGACTGCAGCCACACATGTGAATGTACATCTGAATTTTTTCTTCTACTTTTATCTGATTCTCTCCGTCAAGCTGAAAAAATATGAACCAAAAGACATACCAGGAGCCTCTTTCGCAGCAATCCCAAATAAGATGCCTCGAGTCTTCTTCTTATTCATGACCTTGAATAAAATAAAAGTATAGAGAGGTTTGAAAGGAACCAGCAAGTCTGGCATCTTCTCTTTAAACTGTACAGAACACGATGCTCAAGTTATCGGTGGTTTAGCTGAAAACTGCATGACAATTGAAAAAGCAAAACATTGGTCTTAAATATCAGTTCTAAAGATGAGCAATGGTTTAAAAACAGACAGAAACGAGCTAAAAGTGAACTCACGGTTGAATCACTCAGCCGTCCTGCTGGAGCAGAAGAAACGAAAATGAAACAAAAGCGCTTTGTGGTGAAGTTATGCACATACAGAGGCGGGGTGAACATTTTTTTTTCTCTTTTTCTTTTTTCTTTTTAAAAATTTAAATATTTATTTTCAAACTTACTTATTGCTTATTGATCCGACTTATTGATGAAAATAAATGTCTTAAATGCAAAATAAAACCTCTCCATTCCTACTACAGAAACAATGCACTCTGGGTAACACAACTTTCCTTTAAAAAAAAAATTATTAAAGTAATACATACAGTCTCTGGAGTTCTTAACAGTTTTTTAAACATACAAATATACTTTATTATCTTTTCAAAAATAGAAAAACAGGCCGTAAACATGATCAACAGTGGTGGAGTTTTATTAAAGTCTTTATTTAGGGAAGAATATATTTCACTACATATGAAATCCAGTTTTAATCCAAATGTTTTCATCTTCAAAACAAGGTTTGGAAGCAGACAGTTGTGCTGAAGCAAGATGTTGTTTATTTGATCCTAAAATGTTCCGTTCTGAATCTGAACATGTTAAAATCAACACAATATCACAACAAAACAAGCGACTTACACACAGAGAGCAACAGAAAAATGAAAGACAAGAAGGAATTTCAGTAAAAGCAAATCTGAAACCAAACAATGGACTGAGGACAGAAATGAAAGTGAAACTTTAGATAGACAGACAGACAGACAGACACACAAACAGACAGACAGACAGAGAGACATATATATATGGATGGATGGATGGACGAACGGACAGATAGATAGACAGACAGGCAGATATAGATATATAGATTGATAGATAAGTCGTGGGTTCAAATCCTGGACGAGTAGGTTGCCCTGATCAAGGTACTTTCCCCATCACTGCTTCCCGGGTGCTGGATATGTCCGCCCCCTGCTGGACGGTGTGAGTGTTAAATACAGAGGGTGTATTTGAAAGTGAAAGTGACTTGTCATTGCGAGGTCACCGCACGAAATTGGACCTCTGCATTTAACCCATGCACACAAACACCGTGCAGCAGGGGGCAGCTATGAAAGTGCCCCGGGGAGCAGTGACGGGGACAGTACCTTGCTCAGGGGTACCTCAGGGCAACCTACTGGTTAAATCTTCCCCTCCCGGGGCCGACTCCCTAAACACTAGGACGCCGCTGCCCCGGCGGTTGTAGTTGGTTGTAGTTCACTGTGCTCAAGATGACTAATAGTCACTTTCACTTAAATCTTTGTCTGGTTGTTTGTGTATAATTTTTTCAGGCAACAAAGTCATAAAAATGAGAAATGCCCTCTTTAGTGTGCTAGGGTGTAGTTTGGGACGCGGCCTGACATTTCGGTTGTTATGACGACGGCGGAAGTCTCGCGAGAGTGAGAGTCGGCGGCGCCCTGATTCCTCTCTAGAAACTCCGGCGCTGCGGAGCGGAGTCCGTTCCGGTCTGGTCCGGTGTGGCGGGAGGAGCCCGGTGTCTGCGGCTGGAACTGAACCGAGGGCGGTCCGTGAGCGTCGGGCGGGCTGAGCCGGTGTGTTTCTGGCGCGCTGTGGCGCAGGGATGGCGGCTCCCCGGCCAATTAAAGGCATCTTAAAGAACAAGAAGAGCGGCGCTCAGATCGGAACCGAACCGCCGCCCGAGAGCACAGAGCTGTGCGCTCCCGGCGGCCCGGCAGGACCTGACGATGACCCGCAGTGAGTGACCCCGCCGGCCCGGCAGCCGAGTTAGCCTCCGTGCTAACGCTCGTGCTTCACTTTAGCGAATCTAAACAGAAAGAAACTCACTCAAATTAGAGCGAATCTCACAAGCTCGGTGCCTGGAAGAGTTTACAAACACATTGCGACTAAAACCAACCGCTCAATATTTTCAAAATCTTTCTTTTTCCAGCTTTCCGGTCCACCTTAAATGGCGCGTTCCCGCTCCGCTGCTGGAAGCGCAGTTTAAGGTGGACCGGAGAGTTCCGGGATAGCCCGCCTTCCTTCACTGCTGCTTCAGTTCCGTCCGTTCTGCTTCTTTATTCTGAATCTTCAGAAACCTCACCCACCGTGGCTTTCTAACGCTCTTCCCTGCGCTTTCAGAAAGTGATTCATCTGTGTGTGAGATGATTTAGTGTTTAATAGTTCTGAACCTGAACCAGCTCCAGTCTGAGTCTTCATCCTCTCAGAACCCTCACCAGAACTCCTCCCAGAGCCCTCACCAGAACTCCTCTCAGAACCCTCACCAGAACTCCTCTCAGAGCCCTCACCAGAACTCCTCTCAGAACCCCCGGTCCTCCCAGAGCCCTCACCAGAACTCCTCTCAGAACCCCCGGTCCTCCTAGAGCCTGCAGGACAGTCTCCAGAGCAGCGCCGCAGCCTGATTTAATATAAACATAGTGTTTATGCCGAGAAATAGACCGAATTCTAGTGATGAATGTGTAAACAGTGATATAAGGGTCATTTTCTGTCCCTTATTGACAGTAAATGTCCCGCACTGTCCTGTATTTAAATACTGTGATATTTCTCAGGATATTGCGGCTCTTTAATGAATACAGTTTTATCATTTTGACCATCTGTGATTATTAAAATACAAAACCAGCATAAACAAATAAAGTTCAACAAATTTTAAACCGTTTGTCCAGAGTCCGAGAGTAATCAGGCTGAGTAGTCGGGATCTCCGTGTGGACCAATCAGGATTTAGATTTCTGTCCTGATTGAGCAGCCCGACAGGCTGTCGGCGTGGACTCGTCAGGAAGGCGTCCCTCCCGGAGGACGGTGTAGGGCTGAGGATCTGATCTCATCCTCTCTGGCACTCGGGGGCGAGAGGACAGCGGCTGTCCAGACCCAGAAGACATGCTCAGTTTGGTTCGTTTTTTTGGAAAATCCATCCCAAATTTAGGAAAAGTCCAAGTCTGTTGATCTTTAAATGCGAACCGAATCCACTTTACCCTTAATTGTTAAAGATCAGGCAGTGAAATGGGCTGACGCAGCAGCGTGGGACGCTAGAGCTGCTCGGTTAATTTCAGCATCCAGAGATGATAAAAATAAAATGAAGAGCATAAAACCATTAGTGGAGAAAAGGTGCTGAAGCGGAGAAGATCCCAGTACCGCTCTCTCCAGTCTGGTAAAGAAATATCAGTTCATCCCTGAGAGGATCTTCAGATCGCCTGAACCCAGACCAGATATATTCTTATTATTGTTGATTAGATGTTTTCAATAATCTGTAAGAAGGCATGAAATACATCTTTTTAATTTAAGGAGATTAATTGTGAGATTTTAAATACGTATAGGAAACTGGCTCATGTTTATATTCATGTGTGTATTTAAATTTTCTAAAATTATTGGCATTAAAAAACAAACTGGGCAGCGCTGGTCTAGCGGTGAGGGAGTCGCCCCGGATCGCAAGACTGTGGGTTCGATTCCCTCACCAGTAGGTTTCCCTGAGGTACTCTTGAGCAAGGTACTGTCCCCGTCACTGCTCCCCGGGCGCTTTCAGTAGCTGCCCCCGCTGCGTGTGTGTTCAGGTGTGTGTATTTAGAAGAGACCAGAGGAGCCTGAGAAACGTTCTGATGTTTTCTTGGTCCACGCTGCAGTAAATCCAGCCATGCTGGTTTTAACTGACTGAGACTAATTCTGCCCTCTGTAGCTGTTAAGCCGTCATGCTGTGAAGTCTTTAATTGCTTAATTATTTCAATTAATCACAATACGCTCAGAATATCCTGATGTCATTTATCACAATAACCATAAATATCATCGAACTGCCCTCGATTTTAGAAACCTGGTGTTTTTAGTGCTTAGACAAACCAATGAGGGTCTCAAGCAGCAGAAGAAGAGGACTTCTCTCTTTCTCAGCGTCCTCCTCTCCCTCAAATGACATTGTTCTTAAAACCTGTCTTCCCACTCTTTAGAAAAATAGGACACACTGCAGGAAAGGCACTTGGCGAGTTCCAGTCTCGGGGGACGGCAGAGACTTCAGTATTGACACCAAAATAGTCTGTGGATGAAAAAAAGAGAACGAAAACGGAGGAGGGGGTCGTTTCCTCAAGGATTCTTTGTGCAGCCGAGCATCAAATCTTCTGCGGATGAGGATGTGGTTGATTGTGCTGTTTCATCCCTCCTTTTTTTGCCCTTTTCGGTTACGTCCTTAGTCTAAAAACGAGATCTCGATCCTGCTGTTTGGACGAGCGGACCGGCGTTTATTTCTGAAGAGCTTGTGTTTTTCACCTTTTTGCTCGCGAGTCGTCTTCTCCTAATTATACCACATGGGGAAAACAATTTAAATATAGATTTGAACTAACTAAGAGATTTGTCTTAAATGGTAAAGCATTACCGACTCCCGCCCTGGTGAGCCAAATCGTCCCAAAAGAGAGGTTTGGAGGAAAAAATGAGACTTTAATACTGCTTGGACACTCTCTCACTCTCTTTCTGAACCGCTTGTCCTAATTAGGCTCTTGCTGGAGCCTGTCCCAGCTCTCACAGGGCAAAAGGCGGGGACACGCCCTGGACAGGTCACCAGTACATCACGCATTAAGTTCTTTCACCGCCTGCTTTTACAATCAGATCGGTAGGCAGCGCTGGACGAGTGGTGAGGGAGTCGTCCCGCATCAGAAGATTGTGGGTTCGATTCCCTCACCAGTAGGTTGCCCTGAGGTACCCTTGAGCAAGGTACCGTCCCCTGTCACAATGTTCTGCAACTCCTGACGAATTATAAAAATGGTTCTTTGGATTATAAAGGTTAAAGACCTGCTTTAGAGCAACCTGAGGCTTAATCCCTAAACCGGTCCTACATGTCCAGACAGAACTTCTAATGACTATGATCTCAGTAAAACAGGACCGAGCAGTAGAGTCGGACCTGGTAGGAGAGACTCAGGAGGTAGGATTAGAACCTGCGTTCCATAAGCAGAAATCCTACCACTGGTCCTTCGACCCAACTTCAGCCTATTTAAAGTTAAATTAGTCACAGAAACCGTGACTGAGGGGCGGAGAACGGTCCAAGATCAGCTGCTGCCACACGTTCTTCAGCATTGGACCAAAGCTGAGGAGCCCAGCAGAGAGTACGGCGGTTTTACTTCATTAAAATGACTCGTCTGGCAGACGTGGTTAGAGAGCTGTGATTGGAAGGTCGTGGGCCTGTCCTTATTTGATCGGTTACCCTGAGATACCCTTGAGCAAGGTATGGTCCCCAACACTGTTTATGGGTTAAATGCAGAGGAAGCATTTTGTTGTGGTGTGTTTCACAATGACAGTCGCTTAAAGACACAAGTCTGAGCCTGATGGTTAATGTGGGAAAAATTCAGAATAATTAACTACCTAATGAACTTCACACATGAAGCCTGGTTCCTCAAACGAAGGAACCTTCTTCAGTTCGCTGTAAAATAGTTTCCAAAGTCAACATTTCAGTCTCGTTAGTCCCAGTTTAGCCCTGGCTCTCAAGTCCTGGATTGATCGGTTACCCTGAGGTACCCTTGGGTGAGGTACTGTCCCCAACACTGCTCTCAGGTCATACGGCTGCCCACGTCTCGGAGTTTATGGGTTAAATACAGAGGAAGCACTTTGTTGTGGTGTGTTCACAATGACAGTCACTTAAAAACAAAAGCCTGAGCCTGATATGGAAAAAATCCGCCTTAACCAGACCCAAACCACCCGTTCCAGTTCTTCAGCACCGTGCTGATACTGGTTAGTCAGCACCAATGGGGACCAACCTTGAGCACGGTACCATCCCCATCACTGCTCTGTATGCACTGGATATGACTGCCCATGCAGAGGATGTACTTCATTGTTTCACTGTGTGCTGTGTTTGTGAGAAGTCACTTTCACTTCACTTTCACTTGATTGCTGGTCAATCTCGTCCTAGTGTTCCTCTTATTGAAGCCTCTCTGCTTCGAAGATAATGGAATCAGACTAATCCCTTTGCCTACATGATATTTCCTTCTCAAAACTGGCCGTTCTGGAATGGGCCGCCGTCATGGCTCCTCCGAATCCTTTGTTCCCGCAGCTCTCTGGGAAGCAGTTATATCATAATCATGTTTAAACCTCGCCCCGGTGGCAGTGCGCTGGGATTGAATGGGTTCCCACCAGCGCTCAGAGCTGAATGATACTCCTCTGCGGAGATGGATTGTGTAACCGACCTTGTTCCGTTGCATACGTTCACATTTCAGAAGCATTTGTCCAACGTTTTTCATGTTTTTGCCAAAGGTGCGTTTTGGATTATGGTGTGGGTTTAAGTATCAAACTCTGTTAATTCATTTCTTTTGTGACTGTTTCCAGCCTCCCCGTGTAAATCTTTTGGAAGGCAGTAAGATATGTAAATGAGCTCTGTTGTGATTGGCTTTTGTTTTAGTGTGTCAAATTTTAGAACTTTCCATCCTTCATGGTTTTAGTCAACAGAATGTAGGAACAATTCAGTTTTCTTTCTGTCATTTTATTTATTTTTTTGTTACATTTAACCCAGACGCGCTATCCAGTAAGGGTCAGATACACCAGCACCCAGGGATCAGTGCTGGAGACAATACCTCACTCAAAGGTTCCTCAGGGCAACCTACTGACCTGGCATTTGAACCCCATGAGCTTTCGTTCCTGGAGCCTAGTCCCGAAACATCAGCAATAAAGTCCTGCAAGTTTCATTTAAACTTTAAAGATGGAGACCTGAAAATGAACTTCACGCATGAAGCCTGGTCCCTCAAACGATCCAATCAGTTACAGGTATCTCAAAATACACCTGTTCTTCAGCATATTTAAAAATCTAACAGTCCAAGAGTCAACATTTCAGTCTCATTTTGTCTCGTGAATGAAAACAAATACACATTTCGTTGTCAAGAAGAATTTTTTTGGCTCCTTCTCCTGGAAGAAAGCTCACATTTTTCAACACCCTGTTCATTAATGAAATGAATCCCAGTTAAAATTCTGCAAATGGGCTTCAGTGAAGCCCAGTCTCAGAGTGTAAACACTTCAGAGTTTGGTAATAAAGCGGTGCGAGTGGGTTTTATTGTAGCAGGGCAGGGCGATGCCGATTGATCGGGCGGTTCCCGGGGCTCGGCTGTAACGCTTCCCTGACTCATCGACTGGCTGTGAGAGATGGGGCCGGCGAGGCGGAGGAAGATTACCTCTGCACCCGCCAAATATATCCCTCTGCCTCGCCAGTAAATAACCTCCCTCGGCTCAGGCAGTAAAGAAGCCTCCCAACGGAGAATCTGTCGCGGTTCTGGTCTTACGATGCTCCAAATGTGGCCAAGAGGCAAAAATGGTTTGCTGTCTGAAAGTTTTCTTCTTTCTTTTTGCTCTGTAGCTGTAAAAACGAAGAGTATTTACGGCAGATTTGCGGCCCGTAGTGATTTCTGGACACCCAAATCATTTACATTCACACTTGCGGCATTTAGCAGACGCTCTTGTCCAGCGCGACTTCCATGTCCATATTACAGGGACAGTCCCCCCTCAGTCCCCCAAATCATCTCACTCATTTTGCAGTAAACTATAAGTCTTGTTTATGTGGTTTCAGACCCTGTTTGCTATAAACGTGGACTAACGTGCCTCAGTAGTAGCAGATATTTTGTAGGCTGAGCAGTTTTAGAACTTTCCTGGGAAGTATTTTTGAGATTTAATTAAAAAATTCAGCATAAAGTGTTGGGGGGGATAATTCCTTCCTAAATTCGTGAGAATTTGTTGGTGAATGGAACCGGACGTCTGAAAGTCCCTCACAGACATGAACTGGTGGTGGAGACGCTGCCTGAGACGTTTGGAGAAGATTTTGGACTCAAACTGATCCTGTTTATGGTGGAGGGACAACTTGGTTCAGATGGACTAGACCTTAATTAATTAAATCATCGCCACCATCCCATAGAGACACTCGGAGACATGTGGAGCTTCACTGGAGGCCTGAAAATGCACAGATTTAGGAAGTCTGGTTCCATTCAGCACGGAGACACCGCTTCACCCCAAACACACACTGGATTTATCGCAATTTTAAAAAAATAATTATTTGGAGAAGTTTTGGCAACATTTTCATCATTGCAAATTGTGTTCATTACTCTTTAGATGCATTAGCCATGGGACTCAAAGACCCAAACTGAAGCTGTTTTGGAAGATGAGGTAAAAATAAAGTGACCTCAGATTGTAACTAGTTTGCCATGTCTGCTATTTGGAACGTTTTTCGGAAATTCCATGTGGGACAAAGTCCGTGGTGAAACCTCAAGGGACGATTTTTGCATGAGTGCTAATGGCTTTGCCTCAAGTTGTGTTCTAAGTGCCATATTTGGGTCGTGTCTTTCAGGAAAAAGTCTCAGAAATGGGATGAAATGAACATTCTGGCCACGTATCACCCAGCAGATAAGGACTACGGGCTGATGAAGATCGACGAGCCGAGCACGCCTTACAATCGGTGAGTAGAGCGCAGTAACCATGCCAACAGCTGGAACAAAGTTCATTTTTGGATGTAGGACAATAAAGGGTGCAGGTAGGGGTGAACGATCTGACTTATCTCGATCTTCTCAGTGTGTGAGGCGTTTGGTCAGTACGTAAATGTCCCAACTGGTCTTAACTCCATCGTTGAGATTAATGTTAAGTAATGAATCCTATTTGATTTTATTGCAACCCCTCTTTTCCACGGCTTTGAAATCAGTACCTTTTTAGTCATTTTTAGAAAAAGACGAGTCTTCGTGTCCCCTGCATCTTCCTCTTTCACACAAGCCGCCTACATGTCCTCTCTCACCACATCCACCATCGCGCTTCTCTTACGTTGTCTCCCAACCGTCCAACCTGAGCTCTAATATACTTGTTTGTACTCCTGTCCATCCTCGTCCCTCCCGATGCAAGTCTCAGCATCTTTAACTCCGACGCCTCCAGCTACACCATCTGTTTATTTATTTATTTATTTTTTACATCACATCTCTAACCCGTATAACATAGCTGGTCTCACTACCGTCTTCAAACTTTATAAGATAGCTGATGCTCATTTCCCAACACTTATATTTGTGACTGTTGCTTAGTGAACCTTATGATCTCAGCTCGGTCTGCTGCTTTAAAAAGTCCTCCAGTATTGGGCTGGGATTTCTGGAGTGATGGAGCTTCTTTGGGATGAGCTGGAGTGAACAGAACTAATCAGCCATTTACCTGACCTCGCTTACACTCTCGAATCCAATCAAGTCCTCACAGCAATGTTCGAACCTCTAGTGCTGTCACTGCAGTCACTGCAGAAAAGAGGAGACCGACTCCCCTCTATGAATGCTCCTATTTCAGAAGAGGCACTATAAGCAGGTGTCCACATACTTTTGGACACACGGTGTATTATTCCGTACCATGATGCATTTGGATGTTTCGATCAATCCTGCCCGTCTCTGCTCACGCACTACTTCTTCCTCCCGCTGAGGCTGCTGGAAGCTTCTGGCGGTTTTCTGCCTGACCTGCAAAACTCAAGGGCGGCACCGAGCTCGAGTCGCAACCCAATCCGGCGCTGGGAAAAGGTCAGCGTGCGAGTTTAACCTTCCCCTTGTCCCTGTCTTTCAGGATGGTGGGGGACGAGGAAGATGAGGAGGCGCACAGCGACAGCGAGGGGAACGCTGCCCTCACAGTGGACGACCTGGCCAAAAAGTAAGTGATCCCTTTGAGACGTCCTAACACAGCGGAGGTCATTCAGAAGGGACGGCCAGCAGCTGCTGAAACCTGGCTGCAGGACGAGTTCAGGCTAGCAGTGTTATTATTATTAGTTATATTAGATAGTTTGTTATATTAGAATGATCAGAATTCATTGGATTTATTTCCTAATTTCACTAATTATTATAAAGCCAATAATAGTGAAAACAGTTCTCATACACAATAATCAGGAAACTGATAAATGATCATTTTAGGGATCAATAATTCCTTAATTATATTTGACAACCACTCCAAATCTCATTCATTTCGCCTTTATTTACATTTTTAGCAGTGCTAGTAGCTCGGCTATATTTTTGTGAAGAATGGATCAAAAGAAATTAAATTATTATTTTTTTTGTTACTGTTAGGAGACACAAGGTTATTTTGAATTAAATGTACAGAACCTGCAAAGTCATTAATTGAGGTTTTGCAATATCCAGGTTAGAGTAACAGTTTGTGTGACTACATGTTAGTACTGAGATTAATATTGTTCTTTAAAAATGTTCTAAGCTGTGCAGACGACGCTGAGCCACAGCCTCCTGTAATGGATACGTGGTTTGTTTACTGTCGTCGTACAGGCAGCAAGAGATAAATGTAAACAGAGACTATAGTTACAGGACAGAGTTCAGAGCGTCCCGCCATATTAACCCAGCGGCCCAGCACGACTGGCTCCTTAAACTCGAGATTAAGCCTAGCTGTTCACCTGTGCATTTCCACCGTTCACATATCATCTTGTTTTCTCCGTCGGACGACTTCTGTGTGTCCTCCAGGGGAGATGGTTTATGTCAAATTAAATCCAGATTTAACTCTTAAAACTCAACATGCAGATGTAAACAGGACCTGAGAGTCTATATGTGGGTCCAAACATCAGTTTCTTGTTCTCAGAACTACAGAACCGACACACACACAGCAGTAACGGAATCGTTTATAAATAATTTACACTTCTGAAAAAGATTCATAAAGCCTTAAAGGGCCGTTTAGTTTTTCTGGAGTATGCAAATCCCAACACTTTCATATTTGTGTGCCGACTGTGGCGTTTGACTGAGTGGATTTTAGAAAAAGGAAATGATATTAAATAGACTGAAAGCCTGTAAGAGGTTAAACCGTGTCTGTGTTTAAAGGCTCGTTGCCTTCCTGCAGTGTGTTTGTGAAATCACCTCCTAATGGACTTTAATTGATCTGCTCGTTTATTAACGCCTAATGAAATCTTTCTGGTCAATAAGGGTGTGTTTCGGGCCTGTGGACACAGTCAAAAATGAGGC
Source organism: Hepsetus odoe (assembly GCA_017165825.1). Classification (NCBI taxonomy): domain Eukaryota; kingdom Metazoa; phylum Chordata; class Actinopteri; order Characiformes; family Hepsetidae; genus Hepsetus; species Hepsetus odoe. Next base: position 24,494,749 of record CM029380.1, read on the forward strand.
ACGGAGAGGATGGAGGGAGAGAAAAGAATAAAAAATAAGAGAGGCTGATGTGCTTCAGGCTTGAACTCAGTCTCAGCTCATTGTTTACGCCCTTTCCTCCGAGAAAGGAAATTACTCTTGCGCTCTCTCTCTCTCTCTCTCTCTCTCTCTCTCTCATATTCTTCTTCCTTGCCTTCTCGCCTCCTGCTTTTCACTCTCAGTCCTTTTCTATTGCTCTGCCATCTCCTCTCGCTCCTCAGGCAACTGAGTGTAATCTGAATGTAGAGGATTTCTCAGAGAGAGAGAGAGAGCGAGTGATGAAGAGGAATATTGAGTGAAAAGCCATGCCGGCTCATGATCAGTGAGGACGGAGGAAAAGCTCGTTAGTGAAGTGAAGCTCAGATCTGACCTGCTTTTAATCGGGCTCCCCCCCCCCTTTTTCACTCTATATTCGTTCAGAAACTAATAGAAATGATGTATAATAATGTTCAACATAATCCACAGCAGATCATCCTGTCTTCCTGTCCTCTGCATCTTCCTCTTTCACGCCATGCGCCTGCATGTCCCCTCTCACCACATCCATAAACCTCCTCTTCTCCTCTTTCCTGGCAGCTCCTTCCTCAACGTCCTTCTCCTGATATTCTCCTCGTCTCTCGTCCAAGCCAACGCAGTCGCGCTTCTCCAAAACCATCCGTCCTGAGCTGCGTCTCCGATTTACTCTTCCCTAATCCTGTCCATCCTCGTCCCTCCTGATGCAAATCTCCAACTCCAGCACCAGCTCTTGACTTTTATTATCGACAACAATAATAACAATAAATGATGAAAGTAATAAATAACCGTTATTTACTGTTGCGTTTTATTTTTAATCTCAAAGCACTTCACCCATTTAAGATGCTGGAGTTCTTTAAGTGCCCCATGAAGGAAAACAAGCGTATATATCTTAGAACATAATTATTTGCATCTTATTTTATCATGTTGGTTTGTTTTTGTGCAACCTTTCTCTTATTTGATGTTTTCGTTTTGCTTCATTTTCACATTTTGTTTTATTCACTCTGCTGCGTCTGGAAAACGGCTGATTTGCGTTTTTCTGTTTGTTCTTTCGTTCCTCCACTTTCTCTTCCAAAGACTGGCCGCAGCTGAAGGGACAGAGCCCCGGTTTATGAGGCCAGAAGAGGAGGAGGAGGAGAGCAGCGAGGAGGAAGAGGAGCTGACTCCAGAGGAGCAAGGTGGGTCACGCTGGGTCACCAGATCAGATGCAGATCTCTGCAACGCCATTGGATTCAAAGATGCCGTTAATCCTGCTTTTCCTTTATTTATTGATTTATTTATTTTTATTTTTTTTCTTCATTTTTGCGTCCATCCAGAAGCAGGTTCTTTCGTCCCTTTTGGGCTTTTACACTGTTTACTATCAGCTCGGCTCCTCTTTTTTTTTCTCGTCTTATCTCGTTTTTCTCGTTTAACAATACCTGTGGGGGTTTTTTTTTCCCTATAGATTCTGAAAAATGACTTCCTGGGGGTTTTGATTTTACTGCATAAAAAAGATTCAAAGAGATGAAGTGATACTTCATGTTCTACTGAACGGTGTATTTTGAGGGAAAAAAGGCAGTAAAAACAGTATTTTGAGTGAAAGTGAAAGCACAGCACACAGTGAACCACAACGAAATACGACCTCCGTGTTTGTCACACAGGGACGGTACCTTGCTCAAGGGTACCTCAGGGTGGTAAGGAATTTGAACCCATGATCTTCTGATCCTGGGACCAGCTCCCTAACCACCAGGCCACCGCTGCCCCAAATGCTCGATCGCATTGGCCGGGCATCGGACCCGGGTCTCCCTCTCGGGAGGCGAGAATTCTACCACTGAAGCGCCGATGTTTGAACTAATGAGGGTTAGTCTTTACTTCACAGTTTTGGTGGGGAAAATATTCTCAGGAACACCAGGCAGACTGAAAATATTTACTTTTTTATCATTATCAGAAAAAACTTTTTTTTTCTGTATTTTAATATGAATGAATCAAAACAAGCACCTTTTCTTCTTTATAACCCGACGCTTAACCCTCATTAGTGGTGATTGTGTTGATCAGATTTATTTTTAAAGATTTCATCAGATTTCAGTTTGTTCATGAACTCACCCCAAGTTCACAGCAGCTTTGAAATCTTCGCTCTAAAGCACAGAGCTTGGAGCCTGAAATCAATTTCCTGCGTCCCTCAGACTGGATATAAAGTGACGCCCACTGTTCTGATTTGTGTCTTTACCCATAAACCCTCTGCTGTGTCTCCTCTGGTCTTAACTCAAGATCTCTCATTACTCCCACGACCTTGGACGCCAAGGGCTGTATCTCGCCGCCGCCTCGGCCATAAAAAACCCCCCTTTTTCTTTTTTCAGCCAAAAAGAAGCAGTTCGAGATGATGAGGAAGATGCACTACAACGAAGGCCTCAACATCAAACTGGCCCGACAGCTGATCGCCAGTGAGCTGGAGGAGGAGGAAGACGAGGACGAGGAGATGAGGGACGACACCGAAACGGAGGACATTAGCGTAGACCCCCCTCAAGATGGTAACGATGGCAGAGATTGAAGATTGTTTGCGGGTTAAAAATAAAAAAAAGTTCCTGAAAGGTTCTTTACTTCCACAAATCATTTATTTTTCTTCCTTCATTTGAATGTGTGTTTTAATCATTCTAGATCACGTTTTCTGTCTTTCTGTCGTTACTGGACACTTCCTTCCTTTTAAAGAATCGGAGTCTCTTCTCTATTTCAGCAGATTCCTTGGATTCGTAGAACAGAGACGCCGCCTCACCTGCAGCTCCTGCCTCGGCCCGTGACCCGCCCCGGCGGGTGGCGCGCTGCCTCACAATCGTGGAGGACGCCGCTTCAGGACCCGCTCCCACCAAACCTCCTGTATTCTACAAGCTCTGCAATGCAAAACCATATCGACCTGCTGGTTTGCTCCCTCTGTTGCCAAGAGTGTGTTTGTCTCACCGTCGTCTCGCAAAAGAAACAACGAGGCCCGAAGACTGTTATCGGACAGTTCAGGGGATCAGGAAGGACTCCGTCCTCTCTCAGGCGATGCCGAAAGAGCTCCGAGAGGCCCGCGGCCGCTGCTCCCCCCCCTCGTCTCTTAAACCCTGCACTAGTGAGGCCGTTCGTTTGAGGGCGGACGTGCGACGTCCTTTAAAGAAAAGCCGCATTAGAAACGATCGTACTGCTGTTAGTGCCCCAACCCTGATCCACCGCCTGCAGATAACAGCACAGTTCTAACTTTTAAAGGGGAATCCCAACAGATTTGGCAACATCTCTGCATAATACAGTTGATGTTAACAACATTGATACACAGAAAATCTTTCCCTAGAGGCGAATGAAACCACGAGTCCCATCAAAAATGCATACGTGTCTATTTAATGTACTATACCAACCCACCAGCAAAGCTTAACTGTTAAACTAGTGGAGAATGATGTTTTTAAAGGGACCGTTTTGTCCCGTGCGCTCCTACATGTGGTCTCTGCTGTGCATGTGCTTTAATGATGCATTTCAGCCCAAAACATTTTTCATGAAGGAGCACCAGATGTCTGGTTCCATTCACCACCATTCAGTTCCTCCACAACAGATCGTTGCTACACAGAACCCTCTGAACGTCTTAACCAGTCAATTATGCGGAACATGTTTTTAAAGTCTTGTGGAATTCCTGTTGAAGTGTTTTTCGTTAGGCCTGAGCCTCAGCGTCGTTTCCTTTATTGACCTTCTTTTGGTTCTGCGTTTGACTGATTCTGATTTTCGGCACGGACGCACACTTTTCAGAACATCCGAAATGGGTTTGAAAAGGCACAGAAGAACCACTTTTCAGCGGGGGGTTCTTTTAAAGAGCTCGTTTTGTAAAAAAAAAATATTAAAAATACGGCAAAATAAACTACAAAAAGGAAGCCTTTCTTCAAAACCGTATGTCCGAACCGTTGGAGAGGCTTTAGGGTGACGACTGACTCGTTCGCTTTGCTTTAACTAAATCGGTTCTAATCTAATAAAATGGGTTCTGGGGGTTCCGAGTGTAACGGCTGTGACTTGCAGGCAAACTTCAGTGACACTTTTGGAACGTTCGTGAATATTTGAGCTTCATTGTTAGGTTTATTTGGCTTTATACTTCATCAGTAAATCCGGCCGTGGGTCAGGGCCTCTTCAGAGTGGTTTTGGTTCAAGTTACACACCTAAAAGAAAAAGTGCTGCTTGCTCAAGGAGAATTCCACCATTCGTGCTGAATTTCTGCAGAAGCCTGCGTAATAAACTCATCAGAGCGAGGTGGCTGGTTCAGACTTCTTCAGTGGTGGTAAGCGGAACCAGACGTCCCACATCTGTCCATTTTATGCCCCCACGTGTCTGAGGGTCTCTATTGTGTCCCTCCACCATGAGCAGGTTCAGATTCCAAAATCGTCTCCAAATTCTGGAACGATACCGTCTCCAGCATCGTCTTCACCACCAATTAGTGGTACCGATTAGTGAAATTTCCCTCGAATTAGAAGAGGCTCTACTGTATGCATGGCTTCTAAAATCCAGCTTCAGTTTTAAACGGTGCCCGTCATCGTTTCGAGCGGAACGGTGATCGTTTCCTAATTTATTCCCGAGCAGAAGTGTGTGAACTACTGAGGAGCTGTTCTGAACCTCCGTGTTGAATTCACTGAATTCATGTTTGTTTTCCTTTCGTTCGTTTTTCTTTGGTTTGATGAAGATGATCTTTTCTGCTCTTTTGCCTGAATTAAAACACCCCAAATGGTTCACCTCACTGGATCCATCTCCTGTTCAGACTCATTTTAGGGATTTTGTTTTCACCACAGTCCTTTTACTTATGCTTATGTATCCCCAACTCGCAGCAGCACTTGTGTGTTTATTACGTTTTGATAGGAATTAATCAAAACAAGCACTTTTTCTCTTTGCAACCCAACACTTAACCCTCAGTGTGTGTGTGTGTGTGTGTGTGAGATGGCACAATCTTTTGAATGTCGATAGGATTGTCTGAACTTGTGGGACAAAGTAGAATTTCACCAGAATTTTTTAATTCTCTCCAAATTTGTTGCTTGTGAACAGAATCATCCTCCGCGGGTTTTTTGTGAAACGGCTCAGATTTCTTTTCCAGCGGACGTCCCAGATCTGTTCATCTTCTGTCTCACAGTGAAGCTCCACGTGTCTCGGAGCGTCTCTGTGGGACGGTGATGTTGGTGAAACAGTCCATCTGAACCGAATCTCTGTTCTTTGTGTTTCTCCACCATGAACGGGTTCCGTTTTAGTCCAGAATCTTCTCCGAACTAAAACACGTCTCAGACACCAGACCGCGTCACCGATTAGTGAGGAATCTTTCTTTTAGGGCCTTTTTCTCTTCTCTAACGATTCAGTGGAGTTTTGGGTGTGTCCCACAGACGGACGTCTGGTTCTATTCAGTTTCGCTGAGTTAAACACCAAACCTGCTCCGAGTGTCTTTGTTTATATGGGATTTGAATAATTAGAGATTAAGCCCCCAGAATGTGCTCATCAGCACTCGGAGCTTCTGCCATCTAGTGCCTGGAAGAGAATGATCATTCGAGCCGTGGGTTTTTTTTTTTTTGGGTGGAAGAGGTGGTTTCCTTTTAACTGAAGACAGAAAAAGCAAGGCCCTCTACAATCGAATAAAAGTACTGGACACTTAAGACGGAGTCTCGGTGGGGCTGGGTCCAGATGAAGTGCTGTGATGAATGAGGGGCTGATTTTTGAGGCCTTAAACTTTAAATAAGTGAAAGATTCCCCGTTGCAGTGAAAAAGCTGACTAGATGTGGAGTTTCCAGCTTGAGGTGGTTCTTGAGGCCTGTTTTCTACTGTAGGAGGTTTTCGCTTTGCTTGTGTGTGTGTGTGTGTGTTTGTAAAAGCTCACACTCATCATCTGTATCTGTATGACCTCTGACTGTTGTCTGCCTTTTTTGTTTGTTTGTTTTTTACAGATTCATGTTGTTTTTCCTTTCTGATTTTGCTCAGTTTTTCTTCTCGCAACACCTTCCTCCTGAAGAAATGATGGATTTTTTTTTCTTAATCAAGTGCATTTGCATGTTCTTCACCTTTAAAATGTGTACATTTGTTATTAAAATACGTTCCCGTGAGCTTCACTGGTATCTTTCCTCCTGTTCGAATTGGGTCACTTCTCACACTGCATGTCCAAAAGTATCCAGACAGGCCTTTCCCCAACAGAACCGGACCTGGAGCCTGAGGTCACCGTGCTGGTGTCGGGCTTTGGAGCTCTCTGGAGTGATGGAGCTCCTTTAGGATGATCTGGAGTGAAGCTTGTGATCCGACATCACGCTCTTGTGCAATCGATGGAGAGCTGACGTCCAACGTCTGGGACGTTCTCCAAGAAACCTGGAGAAGCGTTCCTGAAGACGACTGGTCTGAGAGAGTTGAGGCTGTGCTGAAGAATAACGGTGGTGGCAGTGAATAAGGAGCCTAGATTTTTGCACAATATTTCATATTATGATTCTGGATAATTATTGTAATTGTTTTTGATATAGAATTAATAGTGTTATTACTGCAATTATTTTTTCATGATTATAATAAGGTTTTAATATCATAAATTGAAAAAAATCCTTTTCTTGAGATCTCCTTTGGGATGAGCCGGAATGGAGTTTGTGACCCAGCATCGCTGTCTGATCGCCCGGATGCTCTTATGGCTACAATCAGATCCTCGCAGCAATGTTCCAGGCTTTCAGGAGAGGGTTAAACCCTGATTTCAGAGGATCCACTGGATTAGAAAAGGCGAATCGGTGAAGATTTTCCTTCATTCTCTGGACTGGTGGCCACGAGGAGGCGCTGATGTCTGGCCGATCGAGCAGCTGCTGTTTTATTTTTGGAAACTGACGTGACCCCTGGAGTAAAGGTTCACCAGAGAGGCTGAAACTGAAACTGGAGCTGAAAGATGCAGCAGCTTCCAGCCGGAAATGCTTCGCCAGTGTTTGTTATTCAAAACCAAGACATTTGCATATTTGTTATATTTTACCTTTCATTCATTTTCCACACGAAAAACTTAAGAGCTACGAAAGAGCTAATTGATCTGTTTTAAAAAGAGGCCGGAGGGATGGGAATCAGCAGGAGTGAAAGGTTTACAGGATGGTAGTGAGACCAGCTAGGTTATAAGGGTTGGAGACGGCAGTGAGACCAGCTGTGCTGTATGGATTGCAGACCATGGCGTTGAGGAACAGACAGGTGGAGGTGTCCAAGTTAGGAGTTGCGTAGGACAAGGATGGGCAGGAGTGACGAGTATATTAGAGGGACAGCTCACGTTGGAGGGTTTAGAGACAAAGTGAGATGATGTTGGTTTGGACATGTCCAGAGGACAGATGAGGAGAAGGATGTTGAAGATGAAGGACAAAGAGGAGGTTTATGGATGTGATGAGAGAGGACATGCAGGGGGACGGTGTGAAAGAAAGTGAAAGTGACAAGCCTTGTCATTGTGAAAAGCAGCACAACACAGCAAAATGCAACCTCCGCGTTTCACCCACACGGGGAGCAGTCACGGGGACGGTACCTTGCTAGTTTATTGTGAATAAAATATCAAGGTTTTAGATTTATTCCATTTCGTCCATGTTTAAGGCCCACGTCCCCTTCATCAATGATCAGGACCTCCAGAGAGTCGTGTAGATGTTCTCACCAACGAAATCTTATTTTACCAGATATTCTAAAAATGAATAAATAGATAACACTATACAGTGCAAAAGTCTTTGCCCCTCATTTCTTCATATTTTACTCCCAAATCCTCAGACGTTCTTGTATGTTTAATGTCCTGCTGAGGAGCAGTTCTCCAGATCTTCCTGAAGGACGGTGGTTTTTGCCTCTCATTTTCAGTCCAGTCTCTGTACCTGAGCAGTTTCAGAAGCAGTTCTCCACAGAGAAAACAAAATGCAGGTCGTCCAACGAAGAGCTTTGGGACGTTCTTCAGGCCTGGAGAAGTGTTCCTGACTTAAAGAAAGGAGCTGGCCTAAGAGAGTTGAGGCTGTGCTGAAGAATAACGGTGGGGGTGGTGGTGAATATTGACTTTAAAGCTGGTTAGAATTAAAGTCTCTTTGTGCTTAGACTGGAGTCAATGTGTTCAACAACATTAAAGTATTGTTGCTATTATAATTGCATTGATTAGAATTATTACACTATAAAAAGGTGCATTTATATTAAAATCTTTATTAAAGGTTTCATTTATAAGGTGCTTGTTTGAATACCTTTTTGATTAAATAAATAAAAATAATGCATTAAACAAACAGACAAAAGGTTGCATGTTTACATTTATTTTTAAATATTAACTTTTAGAACAGTTTCACCCACACGCCTCTCAAACGGAGGCGTCCAATCAGGGTGCGCTGAATGCAGTAAATTCCGCCTTCTAACGTTCTATTGGCTGTAAGCGCTGCCAATCACCCTGAATCTTAACGCTATTGGTTGATGCTGAGCCGAAATCCCCCCTCCCTTTTCAGTGGTCAGAACTGGACAGTTTCAGAGCTCAGTCGAACCAGGGCGGTTTTGAGACTCCGAGCCGGGTTTATCTGTAAATATATGACCCCGGGACGCTGCTGGGGGTTCGGTTCGACCGCCAGCCGAGGGCTCGCCGGGTTTGATTGCGCTGGTGTGTCGCGTTGGTGCTGTTTCTCCAGGCTAGGCTAACCCGCTGCGTGTGTTAAAGTCTCTGAGGGAGAGCAGGATGAAGATCACTGTGGACTTCGAGGAGTGTCTGAAAGACTCACCCCGGTTCAGGTAAAGCCCTCCACTCACCCCGTCCTGCTGCTCCGCTCACACAACTCAACACTTTCGGCTCCTTCGGGGCGAGAATCCTGAGCCTGACGCTCACACGGAGTCGATTCACCCCTTAAAAGTCTCCTAACGTCGGTTCCGCGGCTTTTCGTGCTTCTATAATCCCCCAAAAACAGCCAAACAGTGAAATATAATCGCGTGTGTGTCAGAAAGAGCCAAAATTTCATGTCTGGAGATGAGATTTAGGGGTGGAGCGATTCATCGTTCTTACGAATCGATTCGGTGCCGACTCGTTAGAGGAGTCGATTCAGAAGATAGCATTTTTGTCCATTAAAACATTTTTAAGCGCATCTACTTTGGTTTTTAAATTAAATATCACATTTATCACATTATGAAATACAAGGTGTTACTGCATTTGTTCCGTAAACGATTTACTTTTTTGAAATGCTCTTTTCTAGCAGTGCTGTGGAGATGAACAGCAGTAAGTTCTAATAAAAGCAGCAGGTTTTGCAGCTTTTTGAAGGATAAATATCCCCCAGATTCACTGAAGAGGAAAGGTTATTGTCTTCGTGTCAGAAAAAGTTCAGATTTCACAACGAGAGGGGATTTGGGGGTGGAACGATTCACCGTTCTCACGAATCGGCTCGGTGTCGACTCAGTGTCGATTCGTTCATGTTTACACACTTTCATTTTTCAGTGACGGCTGAACCGCTCCATTAAAATCATTTGGCAATTTGATCACCAGTGTTGTGTGGATGAACAGCAAGAACTAACATGTGCCTGTGGAGCACCACTGAATCAAACCACTCACCTGTCGCAAAACTAACAGACTCGCAATTACAGCCACACTTTAATCACTTAATCACATCCGTTAAGATTCGGGGCACGCTTACCTAAAATGATTAAAGAGTCGGGCCTGTAAATTTGGAAAAATATTAGTAAAATTATTAGTTAAATTGCCTTCAAAAAAGCACAAATTTTGGCCTGTAAAATTGCAGTCAGGATAAGAATTTTTTTTTCAACTATTAAGACCTCAAGTCAAGCTTATATCAGCTTTTGGCCGATATCAGATTGATATATTTTCATAATTATATTTTGTCTTTTTATCATAAAAAAAAAAATATCTGATATCAGTTTTATAGGGTTTTCTATTTTAGCTTTTAGTCAGTTTTATGCTTCGACCTTTTTAACACCAGTTAGTTTTTAACAGACCGTAGTTCAGGCTGGGCACTTTATATAATCTCGTTTAAAGCTTTTGGGCTTAATTAGTATAAAGTGTATATAAAACTGTATAAGAATTGACGAATAAAATAATGATTTTTAACAAATCAGCGAATAAAAAAGTGATAAACGTTTGAGGGAAATGGGGAAAAATTCAGGAACTGGGGCCTGAAAGGGAGACGTTTAGTGCTTTTTCGGGAAATGTTGTCGATGATGACGTGAGGCCTCGGTATCGGAGGCCTCGGACCGGGCCGGGCCGACGGAAACGGGTTGGAGTTTGTTTGAGGGAAGGAGAACGTGGGCCGAGAGCCCTTCGCCCCCCTGCCGGATTTAGTCTGCTCGAAGGCAGATGGTGACGGGTCGGAAACTGATCCACAGCCAGGCCTGAATATAAAGTAGCCTGGATGGAAAAGCCTGGCTTATTCCTTCAGACTGGTTTAAAAGCAGAAGGTTTTCACGAAATATTAATAAACTGTGTGCACTATGTGTCCAAAAGTTTGTAGACAAGCAGCACATCTTCTGTCTCCCATTTGCTGCTCTTCTGGGAAGGCCGACACGTTGCTGTGAGGATTTGATTGATCCCAAACCCCTCTCCAGCTCGTCCCAAAGCGGCTCCATCCCTCCTCAGCCCAACGCCGGGGGTCTTTAAGCCCCTCGGAGGAATTTCTGCTGGTGATTCACATCATATAACGCCAGACGAAAGGCGCGTTTTTTTAGCAACGGATTCGCCTTGAAGCCTCGTTACAGACCTCAGGACGCGTCGTGTGTTTCTTCACTGCCTTCTGCCTCATCTTTCACTCAGAGGAAGTCTTGGCCAACCATAATCTCGGGCTTTCCAGGCTTTGTGAAAGAAACGGTCCCTCCCTCTTTCCCCCCCCGTTCTCTTTTTTAGCGCTCAGCGACATCCTCTCAAACAAAACGAGCAGCAGATGTTCGAAAGTTGTTCACAGGAAAAATGGAGAGAGGCTCTCTGTGTGTTTTGTTTTTTTTCTTTCCTCCGGGACCAGCCATTTGGACGAGCTCTTCAGCAGAGAGCGGATGACTCAGAATCACAAAGCACTAAAGCTGGTTCTCAGCTACGAGAGGAGATGCGTTTAAATGTGATGAGGGTTGAGAACCCAAAACGTCTCGCTAAAACCAGTAAAAGGCCTCCAAACTGGTTCTGAATCGCCATCGATTAACATCAGTTTCAGATCAGTTTCTTGGATGATGTCCGTTTTATATTTTGGATGATATGAGTTTTATGTTATTTTTAATGTTTAATGATATTTTTACATCATATTACTTTTGTTGTGTTTTTCCAGCGGCACTAAGAACCACACAGAGTCCCGAACCAGCACAAAAAATCCTCCCAGTTCCACTTTAGGGTTTTGATGTTGTTTGTCATCCATCACTTTCCGTTCGATGTTTGGTTTGGCTTTGGTGAGACGAGGACATGGTTTACACACACTCAGAGTGGAATATCTGCCTTCTGAAGGAGTGTGTGTGTGTGTGTGTGTGTGTGTGTTCGTCCATTCCTTCCAGTAAATTTTTACGGCTCACTTGAAAGTGAAAGTGACTAACCGTGTCATTGTGAAACGCAGCACAACACAACGAAATCCAACCTCTGCGTTTCTCTCACACACACACACACACACACACACACACGTGCAGCAGGGGGCAGCTCTTGAAAGTGCCCGGGGAGCAGTGACTGGGACGGTACCAGTCAGAACAATCAGAGCCGGGCAGATTTTGATGACTGTGCTACGAAAGTCCCGACCGTGTCCTGATTACCTGAAAAACAACAAACTAGTAATTAAATGCACAAAAAGTTCAGAAGTTACCAAAAACTCCCGAGTAAAGTAATCCTGCTATCAATGAATTACACGCAGTAAACACTGAGTACACAAACGTTCCTCAAACACAAATCTGTAAACAACGGGGAAGACGTTAACGTAAAACTGTGAACGAATCAAATACACAAACCCTGCGCCAGAAATCATAAACCGTAATTTCATTTATTTCCGTGCGTCTGTTAACGCATGTTTGTGCAGCATCCTGCTGGTGTGGGTGTCCCCCTGCTTTTAGATTACAAAAATGTCTTTTTTCCTCTAATTCATCTGGAAAACATGCTATTTAGATTCACGCACTTTAATTGTAACATATACGAGTTAGACTGGAATAACTGGGAGGGGAAAATATCCCTGAATTGCTGCTCGATACGAACAGAATAAAAAATACAATCTGGGCGTCAAACTGGGCAAACAAGAAATATGTATATTTCTTAATATACGTGATAAAAATGAATATGCAAAAGTAAATATGTAATAAAATATGAGACGTATATAAATGTGAATTATTTTTAATGAATTGAATTGAGGTGGCTCTTGTTTTTGCCGGGGGTTGAATGTAGATCTTGGTGCTGCTGTTGAAACTGAGTTTAGATCAGATTAATTCACTCCGTCTCTGCTGGGAGGCAGCTGTCCTCATTGTTGTCTTTGCCAAATTGTCCCTGATTGTAGTAATCTACTCCCAGATGGACCACAGCTCGGCTGACTTTGCAGAAAAGAACCTCAGGAAGTACAAACACGTGTTGCTTTTCTTGAAGGGCCTTCTTAAAGAGGAACCGAGTTTTTGGAAATGAATTGATTCTTTCTCCAAATTCAATCTTCCAAGAATCCGAGATTCAACAGTTGGGTCTTTGATACGGAACAGTAACCAGCATGTTTACATCTTTTCAGCATTTTAACAGGCGCGCCCGTTCAGGATGTGGAGAAAATAAGGAGTGTATATGTGGACTGTTTTGGGCGGAGTCGGGGGAATTAGGGCAGCCAATCAGAACAGAGCCATCATCTGACCAGCTCCACAACTCTGAACTTTCCCACTTCTCAGTCATCAGATCTTCCTATAGCACACCTCTGGTAAATCAAACAAATTGGGCTCTTGGAAGGTTCAGCTGAGGTTGGACGGTTTGGAGATGAAGGGAGATCGTGTAGGTCTGGACATGTCCAGAGGAGAGACGAGGAGAAGGATGTTGAGGATGGAGCTGCCAGGAAAGAGGAGAAGAGGAAGGACAAAGGGGGGGCTTATGGATGTGTTGAGAGAGGACATGCAGGGGGATGCTGGGAAAGTGGAAGAGGCAGAGGACAGGAAGACATGGAGATGGATGATCTCTTAACAGGAGCAGCTATATTTACATTTACAGCGTTTTGCAGACCGTCTCATCCGCAGTGACGTCCATTTCCTGATTGCAGGGACAGTCTCTTTGGAGCAACTTGGGATTCAGGGGTTTGCTGAGGAACCCAGTGATGGTGACTGGAGGTGGGATTTGAACCTGCAACCTCTTGATCTGTAGATCTTACCTGTGGACCACCGCCTCATGAAAGCAGGGATTTCAACCCCTTCTTTTTTGGAACTTGAGGGACACTCAGAAACAAAGGTGTTAAATAAGAGCTGGGATCAGTGTTGGTACCTAAAGAATGATCTCATGAACAGTTTTTGGACAAGTAGACTGCTTCAGGAATGTTGGAAAGAGGTTTGGTTGCGTGCAGCGTTGTCTGAACTCATGAAAAGTTGTCGTAATGCCTCCCCTGGTTCCTCACCCGTGATTCTTCACGTCCCCTGTGGTGTTTTGAAGCTCGTGTTGGCCCTGACGGCACAGGAAACAGCTGATACTCAGAAAACAACAGCCTTGGCCCAGGGTGGTCTAGTGTTTCTCACCATCGTCCAGTTGCCGGGGTTGATTAGAACCTCATGGAGTTTCCCCTGATGTTTCTGTAAGTCAGATGCTTTTTAAAGCTGGGGAACTTTTCTCTCCCCACCAAAATCCCTCCGTGATCCCACCTCACTTTAGTTTCCTTGACATGATCAGAGCTTTGCCTCATCAGTTCCATTGCCGCTGCCCCTCTCCAACAATGGCAGGAAGAAGACGACATCAGAGGAGGAAGAGAAATCAAACACAAAAAATAGCTCACAAATATCAGGCTTCATGCTGCTGCTGTGAACTTAGGGGGAAAACATGGGGAATCCCACTGATTTCTGGTTAATTAATTGGAAAACGACATCATAGAGAGTAACTCGCTTCAGATTTCTTTCCAGTGGTGGCGAAGGGAACCAGACGTCCCAAATCTGTGCATTTTATTTTCACAAGTGAAGCTCCACGTGTGTGAGTGTCTCTAGGAGACAGTGATGATGGTAAAATCTGAGATAAATCACTTTTTTGGATTCCACCATCATGAAGGTTCAGTTTTAGTCCAAAATCTTCTCCAAACTCTGGTAGAACAACATCTCAGGAATCGGGTAGAGTCTTCACCATGTCTGTGAGGGACATTTCAGATGTCTGGTTCCTTTCACCAACACTGAGCAAGTCTGTTTCACACCAAACCCACTTGTTTATGTCTTGACCGTTTAATAATTCAAAAATATTGGGTGGAAGGGACTAGACATGGTCATGGTTGGTCGTAAGCTTCTATTAAATAGATCAACCTTGATGGTTCTACCTGATGATGATTAAGCTCCACTTTGGGGACGTCTGCATGTGTCCTGTGGACACACTACCTTCAGGACGAGAGTTTACAGAAGGACAGACAGCTGTGTGTGTCCTCAGTGTGGACGGTGGACAGACAGCTGTGTGTGTGTCCTCAGTCAGTAACGCTGTCTCTCGGGAGACGGAGGACAGGAGACTCTCACTGTTACAGTAAAGGGTGATGATGAGCTGATGTTAGCGAGCGTCCCTCTTCTCTCCAACAATCATCGAGAAGTTCTCAGACTGAAGATGAAGATCTTTAACTGGAGAACTGATTACTGATCTCTCGTTACATCACTGTCCACACAACCGTGTCCCAAACTGGACACACACTCAATAGTGTGGACAAATAGTGCACAACCACTGGACACACTCAGTAATGTCATGTACAGAGTAGAAGTGTGCGGTTTGGGACGCAGCCGGTCTGAACCAGAAGGACGTGGTGAAGATACGACTAAAAACACAATCATTAAAACACTGAACTCCTCCTCGAAACGTTTCGCTGCAAAGACGTGTGAACGACTGGTGTCCATTCTTTCATCCCCTCTCCAGAGACAGAGACACGTCCACCATCTCCTCTTTTGGACTTCTTCATTGGTTTGTGAGTCTAATTACACAACAACTATTCAGTATTTTGGAGAAACAGCCCTGGTGAAGATCAGTGGAGGGCGGACAGGAAGAACTGTTTTGCCCCCTGGGTGGGCGGGGCTTTAATAAGTGAAAGCGAAAGTGACTACCATTGTGAACGTGGTCAACCACAACCAAATACATCCTCTGTGTTTAACCAACACACACCGTGCACCAGGGGGCAGACATAATCAGCACCCGTGCAGCAGTGAAGGGGACGATACCTTGAGCAAGGGTTTCTCAGGTCAACCCACTGGTCTGCGTTTCGAACCCTTGACCTTTCGATACCGGGGCTTAGTCCCTAAACGCTAGACCACCTCTGTCCCTTCAACGGCTACGAATAAAGGTCCTCTGAGACCCGTGATGGAGCTCGACGGGCCGGTTCTGCCCGGTTTGCGAAAGTGGTTCTTCGTCTCGTTCTCACACATGCCGCCTCTTGGGCAACAGCCAGTGAGAAAATCCAGAGCCTGGGTTTCTGGGCTCGGTGTGAATCAGCCTGGCAGGAGAGCGATTGAGTCAGTGTCCCTCGGAAGAGGAGGCGGGTGGGTGTGATCGATGTACGGCCCGGGTTCGGGGGCGCAAGGAAGGACGTGGTGGGACAGCGGAAACATTCAACACGAAACAAAGTGTCATTTCAGGAAATACCGAATTATTTTTAATCGTTACCAAGACAAACAGTTTCAATTGAATCACTGTGTCCACCAGCAAGTTTTTATTGATGCAGGTCATTATTTTAACACCCACACACACGTGGAAGTGTTTAAGGTGGTAATGTTACTTTCCTCGCTCTGGGTCCTGACGTTTTGTTTTTTACACACAGTGCTGTTCTGATACCGCCTTAAAAAACTGCTGAACTAGTTTCCTCACTGTTTCAGTATGGAGAGTGGAGTGACGGCCATGGTGTCGGGCTGCAAGTGCTCATGGGAATTGTGGTTTGATGCGGCAGGAGCGGACAGGACGTCATTGTCGACGTGTTAATGCTGGTTATTGTGGCCGCCGACCCACAATATTGAGAAATCCAGCTGTCGGGGTGTCCTTAATAATAACGAACATCGTTAGAAAA
The DNA here is from genome assembly GCA_017165825.1 of Hepsetus odoe. NCBI lineage: Eukaryota > Metazoa > Chordata > Actinopteri > Characiformes > Hepsetidae > Hepsetus > Hepsetus odoe. The sequence goes on from CM029380.1 coordinate 24,510,882, forward strand.
AAGAAAGAAATGAGTTTTTTAAGAGAGTTGTAAGTTTTAAAACGGTTTGAATCAGGTCAGTGTAGTTTTAGATTTATAAGAATGCTCAGTTTTGTTTTCTTAAAGGGCTAAAAAAGTCATCAGTTCTCAGAATGATCGTTCGTTGTAGAAGTAATATAAAGCACATTAAAGTATCATATGCATCCTTTTTTAGTTCCGAGCCCGTCTGGAATACGCCCTTGATACTATGTCTCCGTCCCCTCTTTTGACTGGCCGTTTTAAACGGGACGGCCTTTCGTCAGAAAGATGTTTACTCTGTTTGAAGTGGTTTCTCTTTGATCTTATCAAGATCCTGCTTTGTTTTGTCCCCTGAAAGACGCTAATTGTATTTTTCTTCTTTTCTTTAAAGATCTTGCTCCAGACTACTTTATTATGGTTTCCCGTGTTGGTCGAACAGCACCAAGCAATCGGTCTTTCCCTCTTTTTCTACCTTTCCTCTCTTTTAAGCGTAAGCGCCAATATGAAAGCGTGTATCGGTTTATATTAACAGTACTTCATTCACACTGTTTGGTGGAAAGGTTTCAAATTAGCAGGGAAATTAGAAGCGACTAATTACACCTCTGCACGTTACCCGTACACTCGCACACGGGGCAGCTATTGAAAGTACCTGGGGAGCAGTGATTGGGACGGTACCTTGCTCAAGGGTACCTCAGGGCAACCTACCGGTGTGGGATTCGAACTCCTGACCTTCTGATCCCGGGCCCAACTCTCTAAACGTTAGAACACTGCTGCCCAAATGTATAGCTTTTCGATATTGCAATATTAGTAGCTGACCAATAATATCAGTCCACCCCTCTTCTGATTGGCTGCCGCGTGCTGTGCACATTCAGCATGTATGGACGACTTAACGACTGTATGAAACGTACACGTCTTGTGGATCCATGATGATTATTAACACGCACTAGGTTTCTAAAGAAAGTGTTTTATCGTTTAAAAAGAAAATTCATCAAAGACCACCGGATCAGAAGATCGTGGGTTCAAATCCCTCACCAGCAGGTTGCCCTGAGGTTCCCTTGAGAAAGGTACCGTCCCGGTCACTGCTCCCCGGGCGCTTTCATAGCAGCCTCCTGCACGGGTTAAATGCAGAGGCCCCATTTCGTTGTGGTTCACGTGTGCCGTGACCTCGCAATGACCAGAATAGTCACTTTCACTTTCAGTAGACCTTTGGTCGGACAGTGAGGAGCCGCTCTGAATAGTTAACTTTTTTTTTTTAAATCTTTGCTATTGTGACAGCTTAAAGCTACATTTTGATATTTTTGATATTGAACAGTGTGATTGGACACCGCTGGGGATTAATTCTGTAGTAATCCGTTCTTAAAGGATTTTTTTGTGACACAACCTTCATTTTCACAACAGAATAAGATTACAAAGCTTAGTTTGATCCGTGTTTAAAACAGTTTAACTGCAGCCGCTGCTGTTTTTGAGAACCGGTGTCTTCGCGGAACTGCTTTAAAAAGCTTCTGTCCAAATGCAGCTCGCTACTCCTTCCTTCTGTTTTCTTTTTAGAAACGGCTTTTTTTTTGCTCTTCGGCTCATTTCACGTTCTCATCCTGCGTGTTGCTCTGAAACCACGTCCAGGAGAAGCTCAGACCCTCGTTCAGGGCGTGAGCTCCGCCCGTTCGCTCAGGGAGACAATACGAAACCGTGAGCCAAGCGCCAGTCACGGCTTCCTGCTTTTTTTAAATTTATTTTTTTTTATGGGTGTAATTTTAGCTCCTCCTTCATCCAAACATGCCACACACTGGGAATGGGGGAGATTCTGAGATTCTTCATGCAGACAACGTCCACACTGACATTCCCTTCTGTTTCTGAGCAGCATGTGTTTTGCTCTTCGGGATGTTTTTCTCCTCCCCTGGGTTTTTAAATCCAGACTCCGTCAAATTCTGACGTCTTGTTTCACTTGTTTTTGAGGCTTTTTTGGCTCATGCGGTGTTTACGCAACTCTCGTGCCACGTCTCAGTTTGACATTAACCTTACAGTTTACATTCTAGTTGCTCATGATGATTGAAATTCAAGATCAGGGCATGGTGCTGGTCCAGCAGTTGGATAATACCTATGGACCTAGAGGACACAGGTTCCAGTCCCACCTCCAGCACCACCTTTGGGTTGCTGAGCAAAACTCTTTACCCCAAAGTTGCTCCAGGGAACTGTCCCCGTAGGACATGGGTCTCTGGAGAAGAGCGTCTGCTTAATGCCCCAAATGTTCGATCAGAGGTTTGGCATCTGCTTCTTCTTACCATCGAGCTCCGAGGATCATGTAATGGAAACTTGCCTCACAGACCAGTGTGGTGCTAATCGTCTGTTTAGAACCCAGGTGTGTGGTCCAGTGTGGGAACGCTGTGCACACTGACACTTTACACTTTTTGTTTATTTTGTGCTAAACTTTCCTTCGCTGAGAGCAGACGACCGTGGTGTTGAACTGGGACGCCCACCGTGGACTTTGTACCGAGGCAGCAGAGTTTAACTAGGACTTGACCCAGGATTTTGGACCATCGCAGTGGTTTAACTAGGACTTGACTTGGGGTTTTTGGACCATGGCAACATAGTTTGACTAGGCCTTGATCTGAGGACGTTGGACCCTGGCAGCAGAGTTTGATGAGGCTGTGGAGTTTGATTAGACCACATGCTAAGGACTGTACACCAGAAGCAGAAGTTGACTAGACCATGAAGTGCTTGGCTGTGAGCTGAAACTTTGCACCCAGTGGTTGAGTTTAACTGGACTGTGAATTGGGCACTCTGCCAGATGTTGATGAAGTTTGATTGTACTGCAAGTTGGGATGTTGGCATTGTGGTGGTGGACCTTGGTTGGACTGTGAATTGAGGACATTACACCATGTTGGTGGAGCTTGGTTGGACTGGATTGTGAGTTGGAAGCTTTGACCTGGGTGGCGGGGTTTGGATAGGCCAAAAAAATGGAGACTTTGTAACTTGGCTGGGCTTTGAGCGAAGACTTGGCCCCATTTGGCTTGAATTTGGCTGGACTGTTTGGACTGTTTGGGCTGCTGAACTACTGGGGATTCCGCTCGGTTTGGGTGGAGTTTGGTTGGGTTGTGAGCTGCTCACTTTGCACTAGTGTGGTGGAATTTGAATGGACAGTGCTCTGGTGACGTTGCACCATGTTGGTGGAGTTTGGCCGGCCTGTTCCCCTGGATTAAGGAGCAAACCAAGATTACATTTGACCCTTTTAGAAAGTTTGTATCCGTTTTCCAGCGTTTGAGCAGGAATGTTTGTGAAAGCTCCCTCTTCGTGATTCTTCATTAGCGTTAAGTTCCTTCGAGGGTGAACTTCCTCCATCTCTCGCATGCTTCTCTCATTACTCAGACATGTGTTGGAGTAGCTCCAGCGCTGGGTCAGTGAAGCAATGGCCTGCAATTCTCCTCCACACTTCTCCACCGTCAGCACTTTCACAAACACCAAGCCAAGTTTTCTCTGGAAAACAGAACCAAAATTTGCTTCAGTGCAGAGGATGTCATCATTCAGGACACTCTGGAGCCAGTCCCGTTTCAAAACCCTAGAAGAACTTTCCCTTTTATAATCTCACCATCAGAAGGAAACTGTTGTCAAATGTACAAAGTGACCATTACGAAATTGCTCAGGAGTAATCGCTGATGCTGATGAAAGCGACGGGGCTAAACGATTTCGCAGTCGTGTTGTGTAACGATGCAGACTCGTTTCTGGAAGTGATCTATAACAGAAACGCGTGTGCCGAGAATGCAGATTTGAAAATGAGATGTGAAAGTAACAAGCATTAAAAACAGAGATGATGGTTGGTGGCAGGTTCTAGATGCAGAAACCAAGCCCGGGCGCAGAGAATATACAAAGTTGAATGTGAACTTGACCTCGGAGAAGCGTAGAGCCTTGAGGTGCTCCTACACATTTGCATAGAGAACTTCTTTCTAAATGAAGCCTTCAGCTAAACCAGGCTGGTGATTAAAATGGCCCGTGTGGGTTTTTGTGCAAAGTCGGTGAGTCCGACGGCCGTGGTGTTGTCTTCGAGCTTAGCTTTTTGGGACACTTTCCAACCTGCTGAGGCGTCTCTGTCCGAGCCCAGGTGAGGCGACCCAGACGATTCAAGCCGAGCTTGGTCTGAGACGGATGAAACGTGCAGTTGGCGCGATGCTAAATTGGTGAAGTATTGGTTTTGCTTCTCAGCTTCAGTGCAAAATTACAGAAGGAAGCTTCACACGCCAGACGGGTCTGAGCAGGTCCCGTGTGTGTGAACAGTAAGTGGAGTGTAATTTAACCCCGGACTATTTCCCTAAACTCGCTGCCCATCAGAAATGTGCTCTGCATGCGTGGGTTCGAATCCCAGTTTCGACGGGGGCAGCGGTTGCCTGGTTTTAGGGACTAGGCCCTAGCATTGTGGATTCAAATCCTGGACCATTGCACAGCCCTGAGGTTCCCTCGACCAAGGTACTGTCCCCATTACTGCTCCCCGGGTGTGTGTGTGGGTTGAATACAGGATGATCTGGGCTGGTTAGCTCATCAAGTAACCTCAAGGTCGTGGGTTCGATTCCCACATGGGCCACCACTTTAGGGCAGTGCTGTCCAGCGGAAGGGAAGGTTGTGGTTTTGAATCATGAGGTTCCATTGAGTCTGCACGGTGGCGCAGTGGCTTTCACTGTCTCCTCACAGTCAGAAGGTCCTGGTACGATTCCCAGGTGGGACGGTCCGGGTCCTTTCTGTGCGGAGGGGACATGCTGTCCCCGTGTCTGCGTTTCCTCCAGGAGCTCCGGTTTCCTCCCACCTTCCAAAAACCTGCCCGTCAGGTGGACTGGAGACGCTAAATTGTCTCCTAGACGTGTTTGTGTGTCTGCTCTGTGATGGACTGGCGCACTGTGTGAGCTGGGATAGACTCCAGCACAACCTGAGACCTTAATCCGTACAAGCGGCTCAGAAAATGAGTGAGAGAAGAAGGCAGTGCCCTGTTTCGGATTTTTTCTATCCGTGTCATCCAAACAGCAGCCGTCCTCGTCCCTGCCTGTCACTGAATTGATTATTCCTGCTGCGGCGCTTTGGCAGGGACAGCGTTTGTCCCTCAGAGATGAAAACATCTGGACAATGTCGTGGTGAATCGGTGAGAGAACACAGGCGCTAAATGTCAGTAGAACCAGTCTGTTATCCAGTCCCTTCATACCAGTATCGGTTTTAATGGTGTAGACATTCTTTAGCACTTTAAAACTTTATATTTATTGTTACGTGTGTGTGTGTGTGTGTGTGTGTGTGTGTGTGTGTGTGTGTGTGTGTGTGTGTGTGTGTGTAATATACACACATTCATACACGTATTTAAATACAGTGTATAACATCTACATGTTCTATGTTCCAACACAGAACATATGCTGTTCAGTCCCATATTAGTGGAACCACATCCTTTACAGTTCACTGTTTATGTGATGTCAAAAGAACCAAACTCAAAAAAAAGCCTGTTCAGCTCTTTAGCTCCACTTGTGTTTGCAATCAGCCAATCAGGACTAACGAATGAAGAGAGGTTTGGAAATTGATGTGTGGAGAGGCGGTCTTTACGAGTTTTTTGCACATTAACATGAGTGAGTGTCGAGTGGACTGGACTGACGGCTTTATTTTTATTAATATTTCAGGAAAATGGTAAATATACTGCTGCACACTTCAGGAAAATGGGAACAAATAATTTTTCCGTACTTCAGGAGAATACTAAAATATTGAGCTTCATTTTTAAACGTGTAAAATTATTATTCGTGTGATTCTGTTTTCAGACACTCAGCTTTCTCTTCCTAATTAAGAAAATTATCATGAACAAAGATCTGCCAGGAAGTGCACAGGCTGCTGGCTTTGGTGTGTGTGTGTGTGTGTGTGTGTGTGTGTGTGTGTGTGTGTGTGTGGTGCAGTAACTTCTTAATCATCCTCACTTCACCCTATCTCTCTCTCACACACACACACACACACACACACACACACACGCGCACAGCGCTAATGTGTTTGTGTATTTGACCACACTTGTACACAAACATGTAAATACACACACACAAACGTATACAGCGGCATCTTGACTAACGAGCGTCCCAACTAACGGGTTTTTGGAGATACGAGCATCTCTCGGCTGTTTTCTTGTTGTGTTGAAACTAAAATTGGGGTGACGAGCAGCTTCAGAGACCCACCGTCTCGCTGGTTCCCCGGGTCTCGCTGGGTCACTGAGCGGTTCTCTCTCTCACACACACACACACACACACACACACACACACACACACACACACACACACACGTGCAGTGCAGGTGTTAAAGTGTGTGTTTATCTGCAGGACTGTATTGTGAGAGTGATTGTTTTTCTCTTTAATTCAGGGCCTCCATTGAGGAAGTGGAGGGAGACGTGTGTGAACTGGAGACTAAACTGGATAAGGTGGGATCTAGAACATGACCGAGCACTTTCTACTGCTAAATACAGCACACACACACACACACACACAGAGTCTATTATTATTCCTGCTCTGATGGGGTCCTGTGGGGAAACACTGTTGGACAGGGGACGGTGAGTGAGGGGGACAGAGGGACAGGGGGGGGGTCTGCCTGTCTGTAACTGTACACTTACACACTCCTATACAGCATGTGTTTCTGATAAAATGGCCAAACGTAGGTTCACTGTGGAGCACCAAATAAACTGATAACGTGGGATAGAGAGATGAATAGATTGATTGATAGATAGATGGAAGGATGGAGAGGTAGATGAACAGATTGATGGGGTAATATCAGTTGGAGAGGCAGATGGATGGATGTTGGAAAAGGATAGGTAGGTTGGTAGAAAGTGAGAAACATCTGTCTGTATTTCTCTGAATCTGTCTGTCTATCTATCTGTCTCTCTCCCTCTCTCTCTCTTTCTAGCGGTGAATATCAGGTTGTTGTTGTTGTTTTTTTACTGAACTGAAGTAGATGATTGTTCTTCCTGCTGGTCTGTTCTGGTTCAGCTGGTGAAGCTGTGCATCGGAATGATCGACGCTGGGAAGGCCTACAACACGGCTAACCGGCAGTTCGTCAGCGGGATCCGGGAGCTGGCCCAGCAGTCGGCCAAAGACGAGGTCATCGAGGTGAGCGCCCCTACAGGAGGCCCGATGGTGAACAATATGGTGCTTTATTTCTGGGGCGGCCCGGCGGTGCAGCGTGTAGCTCTGTCTCTTCAGAGCGACGAGGTTCTGGGTCCTTTCCAGTGGACATGTTCTCCCCTCTGTGTGTCTCTTCTGGGAGCTCTGGCTTCCTCCACCATCCAGACAGGCAGGTCCAGTGGACTGGCGAGACTAAATTGTCCACTAGGTGTGAGTGTCTTTGTGTGTCCCCGTCTTTCTTCCTGTGAGAGCTGGGATAGACTCCAGCACCACCCATGACACGTAATCAGGACAAGCGGCTCAGAAAATGAGTGAGAGAGTGAGTGCTTTTATTTCTGCACACTGTTTCAGGGCTGCCGATTGTAAGTCTCTGCAAAACGTCCCAGAAGAATAAAACAATCCTCAATATAATCTCACTGTTGTGAAGCTTTCAGCCTTTCAGGGATTATTTCTCTCCTCCTCAGATTTAGAGTGATCTGGTCGGGTACCTGCAACAGTTAAAGGAAAGGTTTACAGGATGCTAGTGAGACCAGCCATGTTGCACGGGTTGGAGACAGTAATGAAAAGACAGGTTACAGAGTTAAAGAAGCTGAGATTTGTGAGGATGGACAGGATTAGGGACGGATATATTAGAGGGACAGCTCAGGTGAGGGAAGTGAGTTGGTTTGGACATGTCCAGAGGAGAGACGAGTGTTTCAGGAGGGAGGATGGAGCTGCCGGGGAAGAGGAGAAGAGGAAGGACAAAGAGAAGGCTTGTGGATGTGGTGAGAGGGGACGATGCAGAGTTTAGCCTGAATGTTTGAGGTTTTGTGTTATGGAGTCAGCTGTCTCCAGATGTCCTCTCGGCGTATGTCCTTGACAGCGTCTCCGCTGAGACGTTTAGAAAGAAGGCTGAGAGCTCCACTGTGGCTGAGCTCCATTGTTCCTTGGTTCTGGAAACCAGCGGGACCTACAGGAGCATTTCCCTCATTTCAAGGCCCTCATGATTCAGGAACGTTCTCCGCCGACGCCCTCTGGTGTCCCTCAGACGTTTGGGGACACCTGTCTTTCTTTCATTCAGCCGTTCACTTTATGAAAGATCAGAAAACATTGTAGTCGTGGCTTCCTTCGCCCAGAACTGACCCGCTGGCTTAGTCACCACTCTGGGGACTTCGTTCTAAAGGATTCAGATTTATTCCTGTCTGTCTCGAGTGCAGGGCTGGAGAGGACAACGGGGATCAGTTGTCCAACTGGCCAAAAAAAAGAGATGTTTGATTAGTATGTATACACATTAGATGTATGTAATATGGAACATAGTATATTTTGATTTATAGAATTATAGAATTATGTGATGTGGTAAATATGCTCTTTATTCTTTTCCACAAACCAGTGTGTTTTGTGTCACAGGGCAGTTTGTTTAAGTGTGTGTGTGTGTGTGTGTGTGTGTCTTCACAGTCCAGTCTGACCAAGTTTGCTGAGAGTCTTCAGGAAATGATCAACTACCACACAGTAAGAAACACGGCCAACACACTCTGGGCATTGAGCGAAGTGTGGGAAGTGTGTGTATTGATGGCTGTGTGTTTTGGGCCGGGGATAGGAAGTGTGTGTGCGTGTGCGTGTGTGTGATTTCTCCATTTTCTTTTCTGCTCTTGTGGAATTTAAGGGAGGAACGTTTAGTTTTATTTGAATTTAAAGTGTGTTCAAGGGTTTTTTGTTCATTTGTTGGTGGCAGAAATATTCTCCATGGAGAAACTGGACTGAAAGCTGGAAGTGTTGGAGAAACCGATCAAACGGGACTCTGATCTGAGACCTCGGCACTTCCTGCTTTTACAGTTACAATATTTACATTACACTTATTCGACCCCAGCTGATTCTGTTCTGCGTTTCCACTAACGGGACGGAACAACCTGCAAGTTAAACCTTCAAATCCATAAACGACTTCCTCTAAACTCCACCGGAGCGGAAACGAAAACGGAGAAATCACACCCACTAACACACTCTCTCTCACACACCCACACACTCTCTCACTCTCTCACACCCACTAACACACTCTCTCTCACACACCCACACACTCTCTCACTCTCTCACACCCACTAACACACTCTCTCTCACACACCCACACACTCTCTCACTCTCTCACACCCACTAACACACTCTCTCTCACACACCCACACACTCTCTCACTCTCTCACACCCACTAACACACTCTCTCTCACACACCCACACACTCTCTCACTCTCTCACACCCACTAACACACTCTCTCTCACACACCCACACACTCTCTCACTCTCTCACACCCACTAACACACTCTCTCTCACACACCCACACACTCTCTCACTCTCTCACACCCACTAACACACTCTCTCTCACACACCCACACACTCTCTCACTCTCTCACACCCACTAACACACTCTCTCTCACACACCCACACACTCTCTCACTCTCTCACACCCACTAACACACTCTCTCTCACACACCCACACACTCTCTCACTCTCTCACACCCACTAACACACTCTCTCTCACACACCCACACACTCTCTCACTCTCTCACACCCACTAACACACTCTCTCTCACACACCCACACACTCTCTCACTCTCTCACACC